>OMLP01014614.1:0-13611 GCA_900302685.1 Spondyliosoma cantharus
ACTTCTTTTCCTCCCTCTCTTTTCGTCTCCTTTGACATTTGATGTTCCCCTTTCCTGTCATGTTTCCCTTCTTCCTACCACACTCTCTTTGCTCAAGGCTTTTTGTGGTAGCAGCGTGTGACCCACCCTAACTCAACTGTCCGGCATCCGGGCATCATTGACTAGTGAGCGTTAGCACAATCATGTCATTATTACCAATAGGAACAAAGCCCAGAGCTTTGGAAATATGACCTGTCAATAAGATGCATTGTCCAATCAACAGCACCTGTCAAATATCTTCTCCTGTCTAACAGGAAGTGGACATGCTCCAGACAACACATAAAAAGATGACAAGTTCGCACTCTGTTTCCTCGACTATTTTATTCTTGCCAGGGAGAAAAGAAAAGCTTGTGAAACGGCATTTAGAGCATCATGGGACATTAAATCTCTCCACTGAAAGCTGAAATTCTTTTAGGCAGGTTAACAGTTCCTTCGGGCAGGATGAGGCAGCTTTCATTGCAGGTTTAACACAAGTCCTCCCACCACACTGGAATGATTTCTCTGGTCAGACATTCAAATAAAATCATACACGATGACTAGCTAAAATGAGGGAAACACATGGACTGAATATCAACACACATGAGCCTCAGGCATGGAATGCGCAACAGTGTTGGCTTCATCGACACGTAGAAGTAATGGCATGCGGGCTATCAAACATAGGTATCCATTACCTAAATGATCTGTAAAGACTCTACTGAGACATGGCTGGAGTTCAAAGCAAGACACGAGTCAGTGGTTTGACAACATTTGGCACCTGGGAGGGAATGGGGACACTGCTGGTCACAAGGATGAGTGCAAAGTAAAGTCCTGAAGTCCTGAAATGAATACAAAAATGACCTTAACTTCATCTTCATTTTGCTAGTCGGTCTGCCATTGGGCTGGACGTATCCCAGAAAAACAAAGGTTGAACCACGGCACAAAGAAAGCACACTAAACAGGAAAAGCCATTGTTTTAGCAGGTCAACATATCACTTACACTGGAAAGCAAAAAGAAAAAAAAAAAAGAGCGCGTGGACAGGGATTCACTCCATGGAGAGTCAAACTGAGGTCCTTGCGTATGTTTTTGCTGTGGACAGTAGACGGGATGCTAGTTAGCAAAAATGCCATGTTTTAGATGAAATCAATTCTGCTTTCTATGTCAAGAAAATTTGGACATACGGTCGTAATGTTTGATTCCTGCGTTCTGGCATGCTTACAAGCGAATGACAAAGCTTGCCACGATCTGCTCAAGAAGGCTCATGATGTACACTGTAAGGCTCAATCCCATTTCCAAGTTTTACCCCTGCGTGTTATTTTTTGAGCAAACCCCTTGCCCCCGAGATGAGAGTTACAAGGGGTAGGTGTTGAAATCTCCTCTGATGAAATGGGAAATGTAAGACCCTCATACTTCACCTGCTGACTTTGACGGTTTATGTCACGACCGAACATTTCCAACATGGCATTTTCCATTGTCGGGACCTCTGCTGTGGCACTGCGGCAATACTGCTATTATCACAGTGTCGTCTGTCATTTAACTGTAGGAGGTGGAAAAATACGCACGCGCGCAATTTGTTCACGACTTCGTGCAATCAAGTCGTCAAGTTGAAAAGAACACTGCTTTGTTAGCGGTGATAGCAGAGTACACTGCTTCACTGCTGGACATTAGTTAAATTGATGAAATACATAAAAAAATGTGGGTAAGGTTAGCAATCGAGCTAGTCAGCTACCAAAACATCAGCAAACCGGTCACGATGTTTTACACTTATTATAAAGAAAAAGACCATAATACATCAAATTGAAGTGTGCCTCTAGAAAACCTCAGTTTGGAGAGCCACGTAGCCCTAGCACTTCACGCTACCCCTCTATTCCAACGAGAACTGGGGCACCCTATCACTGGACTCGGTTGGGGAGGAGCAAGAGAGTGTATTGGGATCGGGCGCTTTTGCTTTCCCAGAGAAGTTTATATCTGGGCTGTTTTCCGATATTGTCTGTCTATACTGCTGATGATGAAGGAGGGCTGATGGTAAATGGGTACAAAAAAAACAAACAAACAAAAAAACAATATTATAAAAAAAAACAAAAAAAAAAACTGGCAGGCCATCGTTACAAATAGACCTAAACATGACGCCCATAGACACCACACTGCATGTTGGACACGGGTACACAGTTAAAACCTCTATCTGTAGGTTTCTTGCTGGTACACATGAATGGAAACTGAAAAACTCTGGAGCGAGAGAGAGAGAATTCTATATTACAGGGCTCTACAACAGGCAGAACAAGACCTGGAAATATTCCGTGTATGTGCATTTGCAAAAGCCCCTGCTGCTGTAGTCTTTTGTCTTAAAATGATTGCAGTCGATTCAAAGTTGAGTGCTGGTGACAGAAGCGTTTCAAGGTCCAAATTAGTCAGATTGCTGTTTGGAATTTTGCAAAAATGTGACTCAGACGGCTACTTAAATGTGAGTCTGACATGTCACACAGCCAGCACTTTTCACTGAAGGTGCCTCAAAGGCAATGCATTACAGCCCATGAGTCAGTCAAATCCATGATGCGAAAATATAATAAACAGAAACAGAACAAAAACAATTGTAAGCCATTGACAAGTCTGACTATTAATCCCACATACACGATGATTCTTGATTCAGTGTAATGCTGTGCCATCTCTTTAACCCTATCAGCTGAGGAGCGCAGACCATTACACCCCTCACCTTTCACAGCAGCAGCATCCCTGAAACTCTGCCCAAACCCGTTGTCTATAAATACATATCATGTGGGCCACTCTTTGGTTTCAGGTGCAGGTCAGCCAACCAGACATTTCAATTCCGAAGATGGATGCCCCATTTCAGAGGGAACGATAAGAAAAGGCTCAAAAGGTCTTTCACCACAGGGATCAGATGCTTTTCTTACTTTTCTCCAGCCTGACTGACAGCTCACCGTGCTAAAGCTTTATTCTGTTTTTTTGTGCTTCTCAACACACATCTATCTTTGGCAGAGAGGACTGCTGATAAAGCCTGCGTGCTCAGAGGAAGGCTGAACCGCCGCTGCACGTGTTTGTTTTCTTGTCAAACAACTCGGCGTAATTATTTTGGAAGTCTCTGCCAGCCGATTCTTCGAATTCAGCCTTGTTTTTTTGTTTTTTGTGTGTGTCTGTGTTGATTTCTACAGCAGTTAAAGAGCCGCTGAGAAGTACTTTTCACTTCAGCTGGATGTTGTTTACAGGTTGTCTTCCTCCTAGTGCCCCCAATGTGCTGAGCATCAGGTTAAAGTGTTCCTATGGGAACTGCCTGAGTCTCTGTGTCTATTCCTCCGTGGACTTGAGTGGATCCCCACCTCCTCAACCATCCCCCACATGGCCATTAAGACTGAAAATCGCCCCCGCTGTGCTTTGGCGTGTCCTTAGCTCTCTCTCCAGGTTCTTCATTCACTCCACGGATGATGAATGCGTCATTGTTTTTCTTCTCACTGTTTCCCCAAGTTACTTTGGGAGCCCATTTAACTGCTCCATTTAAAACCCATACGGCATGCTACAGTATATGAAATATATTCAGAGGCGTCCAGGGATCACTAACCTGTAAGCCTCGGATCCACCGGCACACACACAAACAGATGTAAGTTTGCGCGCACACGCGCACAGAGATCTCTGAGCAATGCGGTTTACTCTTCCCACGCTTTATAACACTCTCATACATCAGAAGCCCTTGTCTCCCCACACAGTGTGGGATGGCGACTGCATTGTGACTCAGAGACAGAGACGCAGAGCGAGAGAAACAGAAGAGAGGGATGGATGAGGAGGTGGCAGGGGGCTGCTGGGGGTCGGGCAACGAAGGAAGAGCCTCGCAGGTCACTGTGGGTGATGCGCATGCAGCTGTAGATTAATGCAGACGGAAATTCAGAGGCACATCTGTGAGCTGCCCTCTTTATAAAATTAGATGCATGTAGTTGCACGCGTTCTTTCCACCGGCCAGTGCACATGTACTGGCAGGGGTGCCATGTGTCTTTTCATGGTTTGGCCAAGTTGCCCCAAAGTTCCAAAGCAGTGGAATCCTCTCATCGTATCAGCGTTCCGAGCTAGTTTGTGGATAAGTGGATAAACCTCTCCTCACCTGTTTGTGACCAAATGCACGTTTGATTTTCTCCTTTTTTTTTTTTTTAGCTTTAAATATCTAAATAAGTTTCATACATGTTTTTTTTTTTTTTTTAAATGGGACAAAACAGGAACAGAGAAACACCGCAGTCTGTCAAAATAAAGCACTGCAGTCAGAAATCAGCCCACAAAAACAAACAGTGATTTGGCAGCATCAGTGGTGATACTACAGGAGGACATTCCAGCAACAACAAAAAAAAAAAAGAATTCCCCATATTACTGCAGTGTTAATGCCATGACTGAAATAAAGATAGCATGATCTGACAGTTAACATACAAACAAACAAACAAACAAAAACATGTCCATGACTTAATGGGAGGCGGTTAAATGAGGCTTTTCCATCCACATTCGCTGGTTCGGCTCTACTTGTTTTCACGCAGCATGTGAGCCCAGCATAGCAGGGATTTCTACTACAACCTGCTTGACGTTGTGTCTTTAACTAACAATGTGCTTATGTTCAACAGAGCGCTGCTGATTCGGTGTTAAACGCATTAATTTCGCATTTAAATTCCTCCCAATCAAAGTCTTTTGTTACTCAATCATTTAAAAGCTTTCATTGTGAAGCAGCAAAATAAGGGAATGTTGGGTTTTGGCCACCGGTAACGTTGCATGACTCCTGAAACAACTAAGAGCAAACAATAGATATTAGATATTAAGAAATAGATATTAGCAGATGTCTGAAAGTAAAAACAGGGACACGTGAGGGAAGTCATTGACTGGGCTGCAAGCGTCCCGAGAGCTGAACACCCTGCGACTTTTTAAAAAAAGTATCTCTCTCCCTCCGTCTGCAGTCGCGAGACGTCGCCGCAGCACTCTTGTAGGCGGGGCAGACGTGCTGTGGCTCTTGATTGAACTCAACTCGGCACAGTAAATCTGGTAGTGGGAAAACAAATCAGTGTGGCATGGTGTGACTCATCAAAGGCACAAGTGGTAAAGCCCCAAAGGTGATGTCACAGTCACAGAGACCGGATGCAGAATACAATCGTTTAGAGATGCGAGGTGGCCGTTTGACCTCACAAATAAGTATGATGTTAAAGTCTTTCAAATCAAACGGCAAAGTCTAATCCCACCTTTCATCCAGCCATGCGATCATACAGAAGATCACCTTCACTTCAGTCTCACACCACAATGTATAGTGAGTTTACAAGACAGTTTGCGACTTAAAGAGCCAGAAATGAGATTTTAAACGTTCCAGTAATCTGTTTTCAATGGTGTGAACATGCAGATGGAACTGAGCACACTGAGGGTTAGGTACGGTTCTGTTAAGGCAGGCTAGTCCTCCCATTTCATCCCACCAGATACAGCGGGCTCTATCTTACACCTGGTGCAAAAATACAGACCCTTTGCACCGTGCCCCTCATGCCGCAGCCAGATTATTCGCCGTTTAACTTGCAAAAGGGAGCTGGACACGCCATGAACACACTTTGTCTTGCACTTCAGACCAGGCGCCACAGATCATTTAAATAAGGCCCAGTGTGTCTGAGCTCTGATGCTCGGCATGTTTGGTAGCACATACCCGTGCGAGCAGCTGCTCTCTTTAATGAAGAACAACAAAACATCTCACAGGACATCCATCTCTGACAAAGAATTTGCAGAAAAGAAAAGATGCCAGGTGTCTAACAAATAGGAACGCCCAGTGGACATATCAAACTCCTGAGGTGGGAACTTCAAGAGACATTCATTTGTACGACTAATCTTTACTGTTGATCGTCATTCTTCACACTGTAATTGTTGATTTACATTTGTACTGTCGATTGATATGCTCTTTTGAAGGTTGTTAAAATAAGTACTTACAGTATTTGGGGAAGGATTGAACAATCTTTTTGAACAATCTGGGGCAGATGAAAATACATACATAAAATACTCACATAAAGTAACTAGAAATATGTATTTTAAAGGTTATTTTCAAAATATTTCCAGGGGAACATGCCCCTCAAGCCTCTACTTCTGGATTCTGTACTCACACGACAGACAGAGTCATGTCAGAGGAGATGTATACCTTCAAATAACTGATGGGGCTTTTCCACACACGTGATGGCTGGCTTGGCTTGGACTCAGCATGTCAGCCTCGTGCAGCAGAGGTTCGTATTTCCACGACAACAAGGCTTACACTTTGACGGTTTGCCTTAAACTAACCACTACTACCACTACTGTGTGGTGGGAAAAGGAGTGGAGAATTACTGCTAACATACCTCTGATAATTTGGTGATGAACATGTTTAATTTCTTCTAAATTCTTCTACAAAAAAAAAAAGTCCCCCATTATTAAGTTATTAAAAAGCTTTTATCATGAGCAGCAAAATCAGGAAATGTTTGGTTTTCACCTTTTTTTTTTATACAACACTGCTGAGCTGTTCTAAGAAATTACTGAAACGTTTACAAGGTGACCTGTGTTAAAAGATTTGCATCTCCATTAAGTGGGAACAGGTGTAAAGCTGCTTCTTAAAATGTCACCCGCGCTTAATAAAAATAACAACACAAAAACAGCCCATTCAATCAAAAGTGGCACAGAGAAAAGGCTGGAAACAGTTCATCTATATTTATAGGTGTCTTTTTTTTTGTATTTATTGGAGACTGGTGTGTGAAGAATTTGGTGAGATTTCACACTTCAGCATCTGAAACCAATGCAAAGCTCTTTACTCTCTGCATGGGGAACGTTTTCTTTCATTTGTGCCAGATTGTACCACAGCAGAACCTGTGATGGCACTGAACATAAGCCTCTAAAATGGATGAAATGAGTGGGATATTAGAGGAGACTCCATTTTTAAATCAGAGGAGTGTGTCTGTAGAAGCTCTAGAACCCTCCTGTCTGTGCGTCTGTCATAAACTGTTATTCTGCTGACAACAGCAGGAGCAGCAAAGACATTTGCCTGTTATTAAAAAGCGTTTAAAACAGATGAAAGATTACTTAAGGCGCTAGTGAAACATGGGACCCACTACAGTGGATGGAATTGAATTTTCTACCTTCTAGGAAGTTGGTAGCTGACAAAAGGTCCCCTGAATTTGAATTTTTATGTATAAAAATGCAACAAAAAAAAATAAAAAATCTTGCAGAGCACTGTCTGCCACGAACAAAATGAAAACTCAAGCCATGGCTCAGAACACTGAGCACATCTAAGATGGCCTTTTGAGTGTTTGCATTCCATTTCAGTTTTCATTCTTCAAATAAATCATTATCTTGTTTTCAGTGGATGGAATAAAATGCAAGAAAATAGAAAATGAAAAGCAAGCACAGAATCCTCTCTGTCAGTTATGTGGCAGGGAATCAACACTTTAGATTGTGGCATCAGACAGTAAAAGTCAACAGATCCAAGAGAAAGTTTTTCTCAGCGGCAATAACACTTAGGACCAAGTTCTTGAAGCCGCAATGAAAACCCATAACAGAAATCCAAAACACGGGAGAGATCATTTTCTGCACTTGGGATATGTTGAACATGGTTACTTAAGTTTGATGAGATTATAAAAACGTGATTTAACCAACAAGCTAATGGGTTGTAGACAACACACAGAAGTTGAGCTCTAATTTGTCTGCGCTCGCTGTTGAATTGTTAGTCAGCCCAGTCCTAGACCCCGAGAAGCACTGAAGCACTTTGAATGCTGACTGTGTCAGAATTAGTTTTTGGGAATTCGATTAATTAAAGAACATTCATGTCACGGTAATTTCTGAAACACTAAAGCACAATACAAACTATACAACTTCATTACAACCAATATTGAGGCCCTCGGCTTGAAATCTATCTCAATCTAGTAATAACGTTTTCTTT
The DNA here is from genome assembly GCA_900302685.1 of Spondyliosoma cantharus. Taxonomy (NCBI): domain Eukaryota; kingdom Metazoa; phylum Chordata; class Actinopteri; order Spariformes; family Sparidae; genus Spondyliosoma; species Spondyliosoma cantharus. Next base: position 7,926 of record OMLP01014614.1, read on the forward strand.
TGATCATTGAGCTAAAACAGATTTGGGTTTAATCCGATTGCCACAAACTCGTAATGCAAGAGGAGTGAAAGGAAAAGAGATTTTCAACCAGCTTTGTATCACTACAGTGTTGGCAGTATATGGAAATGATCAGTCACTTCACTTAACCCGTAGTAAGAGCAAGTAGGGCCTTCTTTTCAAAAGTGAAATACTTCTCTAAGTTATAGTAAGATCGAATGAGAACTGATCTTAACCATTGCCATAACAACGAATTTTAAGATAATGGTTTGACTCTTCCTCTGAAAACCTGTTCAACTTTTTCCGTAACGTATTAAACTCTGGTGTTACAGACTGATTTGATTGAGCCTGTGCTGTACTTACTGACTTGTTCAACTAATGGCCCATTCTGTTCCTATTCATGAGTTATGTTCTTAACTATTTTCTTTCTTAGTGTAACTGTTAAAAAGACCTTGTTCTCTTTAAAGAGCACAAACCTACACTGAAGTTTAAATGAATCTACAGAGCAAATGTTTGCCGAGGCCAATGGTCCACTCTTCAATGATACGATCTTCTCCCATGAAACCTCTTTCCCCAAGTGCTTCATAACAACAGCTTTATGTATGAAGTTTGAACAGCAAAATGTGTGGACTACCCCAGAGGATTACTGGCGTCAGTGAATGTGGATTGTGCAATGAAGTCATTTTTTTTCTACAGATGGCTATGTATTGTCACTATTGAACTGCACTACCATCTACTGGATTTTAAGATGTCCTTCCTCACTCTCTGACTCTCTCCACCAAGTTTTCGTGACGGTTGACCAAATAAACCAGGCAGTCCTCATCAGTAAAACAACCATAGGCTGCAACCCCAAGAGCCCATGGGAACCATTATGGCAGCAAAGGAGGAAATAGTATATTGGAGTATAGAGGCTGGGTTGAGCAAGCAGAGTTTGTGTTTATCCAGTTAAGTGTAGGACATGATGAAATTGATGTTTTAGCATGGGACTTTCAATCATCTTTTGTACAGTCTATTAAAAAAAGACACCTGCCAAATATCCGCAGCCTTGTCAAACCACAATGAGTGAGGCTACAAAAGTCTCAAAAAACATATTTTTTCAAGTTAGGGAAGACACAATACAATGTGACTGGTAGTACAACGTATTTCCAATGCAATAAAAAATGGATGAGATTCTATCAAAGCCTTTATTTTTTGATTATAGGTTTTTCACCAGAATCTTACTCACGTTCAGCAACAAAGACACTGGCAGGGTGATTAACTCAAAGGTTTTGGATGGTGTTGAGGTCATGAGCCATTTCTTTATGGAGCTGGCTTTATGCTCTTTGACATTGTCGCGCTGTAACAGAAAGACAAACTTGGAAGCACACTATATCTTAGGGGGGTTAGCCTTAATATTAGAATAATGTGAATTAATGCTTTGCTATACCAGAATTGTGCTTTGGGTGGTGTTTCCTATAAGAAGCTCCCTGTATTCAGCTCATAATTCATCCTCCTTTGTATTGACCTCCTCTACTGAGTACAGATTATGGATTTTGGCTGATGTCAGCAGCCACAGAGTTGCGTCCAAGGATAGTTTTTAACCTTCAACAATCAAACTATGAAAGCATTAAAACCACATTTATCTCTGAAATTGAAAGCAAAAGCATTAGCACAACACAGCGCTATCATCACAGATAAAGATAATTCATTAGTGATCTTTCTGCCACACTTCACTGAGAGAAGTGCTAAAATCTGGCGGGGGGAGAGAATTTGATTTAGCTGAAGCAGACTGAAAAAGATTTACTCTCACTCGAGCCTCTGGGCATCTGAGCTGCAATGGAAGAGTGTGTTCTTTGGAATGCCTGAAAATAATTAATTGTGAATTTCGTTTGAGATTAGATTGAGCAATATAATTTTTAGCGGATATGAAAGCAATGAAAAGATAAGAAGTCGATCAAGCACGTAAATGAGAAAACGTGAAAAGGCAAACCCTACTCATGTTGTGATGCTTTGCAGGGAAATAAATGAGGGTATTTAAATCAATCCAAACTAAGAAGTTAAGATCAACGGCTCCTAAAAGTTGATTACAAACTCATTGCATTAAACGAAGAGAGTTGAGATGGATGCAGAATATTCCTTATGATGATTATGTTCTCCTGTTATTTGTAATTAAGTTTGACTGGTATTACAGAGGCATGGCTTGACGTCAAATTAATAATTAGAGGAAGTGATTAAGACTCATACCACATAACCACAGCGTCCCAGGTCTGATCTCAGCCAGGGATCTTTGGATACAGATACTGACGCTTTGGACTGGAAGCGTCAGTATTTGGCGACCTGGGGATGAGACTCAACAATCAACTATCTTTCTCCAGGAAATTACATTTTGTTGCATTTATACACAAGGGCCTACAGCCATGCCAGTATCTCTGTGCGGCAGAACTTCAGCTAATTAGCGGCAAACATAAAGTACAGCTGCAGGTGAATATTTTGCCATTTTGCAGGTGTTTTGTAAAGAAAATCTATGTATTGGAAAATTACAATTTCAACCTGTTGAGTATGTTCAAAAAAAGTCACTATAATTTTCCTCTGGGAAATCATGAATGTTCAACACATCCCCGTACCTAATAAACTTAATAGGCCAATTGCCTGTGACCCTCAAAACAAAATGGTTCACTGCTCCCAAAACAACATTACCATTGCAGCATGCCAGCATTGTACACTTGCAGTTTGAATAAGTTTAGTCAGGAAAACCAGATCATGGTTTGGGTAAAAATAAGTGTGTTATTCTTGTAACTTCTTGTTAGGAATGTTTGTATGTTAAATACATAACTTAAAGCTGCAGTCTGGAGTTATGAGAAAAAAAGGACTTAGCCAGAAAATGTGAATGAAGGCAGCCCTGCCTCATGCCGATAACTGTAGATATCCTGACAAAACAATATTCATCACATAGCGGTGGACGGAGTGCAATCATTACCCGGTGCAACACCATGCTGCCTTTCTGAAGCATGAGTAACATTATTTCTCTAAACCAATTCAACAACTTCAGAGAGTACTGAACACAAACTAACGTTATAACTGCCCGGTCACTTGAAAGACACTTTTGCTAACCAGTAGCCATAAAGACAAAGCTAAACACCAGTTAGCATACAAGCTAACAGCTTCGACTACAACATTGCAAGGCGATATGCGCTATTGTGAGTGGCACTGTAACTGCCATATAAGCCTTGTGGTTAAAAATATAATGAAACATATATCAAGCAGGGGTCCTTACTTGTCCAGTAGAAAAGCTGCGAACTCTGCGTCGCTTTTGAGTTCTTACAAATCCCGCAGCTCCCTCCACCTCTGAAATGATGCGGCGATATCTATCCTAGTTTTCTTTCTGGCGCGGTCCAATTCCTTCTTGTCATACTGCTTTGGGGCATTTTTCTGCTCAGTTGCCTATCTGCCATTGTTTGCAGTTTGGGCTTGAACGTATCTGACCAGGTGATAGTAGGCAGTGTGCCTGCGCGGGGGAGGGGCGCTGCCCAGTAGCACTGTGTGAGGGAGGGGGGCTGGCAGCAGCATATGCATGAGAATGATTGACACTTCTCAGACACTCCCCTTGGCTCTGATTGGTTGTGTTGATCCAGGAGAGGTGGATTCTTGGAAACTAAATTACAGCCACTGGGTGGAGCCACAGACAGTGGAGTTTTACACAGCTGACCTGTATCTTATTCTACTGTCAGATCATAATGACAACTTTAGCCAATATAACAAAAACATAGTTACAGACTGCAGTTTTAAATTTGTTTATGTATGTAAGTTCAAATAACTCACCATTGACTTTTGTTTCACACTGGATGCAAACAGCTGTTTCCTTGATGGAAGTGCTGTGGTTGTTTAACCCTACTGTCCACCCTGACCTCCTCTCTTTGCAGAGTTAATCGCCTATTTATACTGCTTTTCTACCTTAATAGCTACTATTGCCAAGAGAAGTCACAGCCTTACAAGAAACGTAAATATGGGTCATAATAAGATGCATGATAAGCCACAGATGACATTTGGTCAATCTTCATTTTTTTTGGCTAATCATCCAGAGCATGTTTAAACATTATTTGATATTTAAAAACGTTGGTGGTCCAAGAGAAGAGGTCAGGACTTCACTGAAGTAATCTGGATTAATCACATTTAAATTCATCATGTGTTCTACCACAACGATTCTGACCAATCACTTTGAGAAATCCCACTGGAAGCTATAAACCATTGCTTCATTTGTTCCATTATATACAAACAAATCATGCATTGGCAGTGAGTCATCAGGCTTTTAAAATATTCTCAGGGTATGTAGCGCTCAGCAGTCTGTTGACCAGCAGCTATGACTGGTGTCAGAGAAGTCACAGATACAAAAGTGTAGAAAAACAGGCAGGAACAGAAAAGCTGAATATTTAAAAACATACTGACCGACAGCTTTTGTTTATTTCTCATCTGCTTGTTCATCGCCTGTGGACAATGTGAATACAAATTAATACCGGGCTAAGCCTCATGCTGGTGCAGCTCACTCATAAGAATGACAAAAGACTAACAACTCATCTTTGTACCGTGTAGAAAAGTTTAATATATAACTGCAAAGGGTAAATCTACCCTGACAGTGCATTCTAACAGCTTTTTTGTGCTAAAGTGTGGCCCTGTACTTATTTTCCAATTTGTGATTTCCTACATTTTCTAAAAGACACCTCCACAAACCAAGATTATTATCGACAATAAACTGTAAAAGCAAAAGAAACACATTTATATTTATTTTTATACAAAAGGGGTAATAACAAGATCATATAACAAGCTGAGATATCTCAACAACTAACAGCCAAATTTCAATGATTCCAAATGATTTCCTAACATTTCCAATGCGTCAGAATTATAGTCTTATATCTGTAAAGTGATGGCCAGATTGTCATTAAATCTGCCATGGTTATGTTCCACCGAATAGGAATCTTAAAGGTATCATATTATGAAAAACACATTTTCTCTGGTCTCTACATGTTTAAACTGGTCCTCCCTGAGCCTGCCAACACCCAGAATGAGGAAAACAAGTGATTCCTGCATGGTCTCTGCAGTCCACCCACTGGTAAAACGGCTCCTACAGGCTGATTCAGCTCCTGTCGTTACGTAACCGAAGGAGTCATTTTCATAGGTCGACCTCCTCTGCACGGTGACAGGCGATATAGGAGAGGGGGGCGTTTATCCCCGAGGTGAAGTTTGGTGTGTCCAGCGGTGAGATAGCAGTGTTTAGCAATGTCGTCGCTCAGAGCTAGACATGCATATTGCTCTGTTGTTGGTTGTAAAAATCAACATCAGTCTATATTCTGTCCCAGCTACAGAAGAACAGAAGAGACAGTGGTTGTGTTTCATTTTTAACGACAACGTGCCGGCTACGGTTCCTGTAAGTCTGTGTGTGTGTGCTAACCACTTCACATCGGACTGCTTCAGTAACGAGGGTCAGTACAAAGCTGGCTTTGCCTCGACACTGACCCTCGTGAAAGGATCAGTACCAACCATACTGGACCCAGCAACTGCACCCGAGCCACAGGTAAGTGTCACCGCGGTTTGATAGTATTTACAGTTGCCTACGAGTATGGTGAAGTCAGCTGGAAACTGGCTAACTAGTTAGCTCCGCTTCGGTCCGCTATGCAATAGCGTTTGAAGCGAGTTTAATGTTAATAATATTACAATG
>OMLP01014615.1:0-10843 GCA_900302685.1 Spondyliosoma cantharus
CCGTTCAGTCTGTCCAGAAGCACGCTAGCAGTCGACTCAGATGTTGCTTCCATAGCAGGCAGAAAGTCAAAGAAACGCTCCTTTCTTCACCTGTTCAGAAAGATGATGCATGTCGGTGACTCCTGTAGTCGTCCATGCGGTGGTGTCTGCCGTGCTGCCATCAGGGTGAAACAGTGTGCAGGTGTAGCAGAATAAAGCATTAGCTGCTTCACAGCCTGCTAGCCAGGTTTTCCACTCATACTTGTACTCATAGAAACTTGTTTGATGTTTAAATTTGGTCTGGTCCTAATTGTTTCATTGCCAATTTATCTTCGTTACTACGACGACTGAAAGTTCTTTCAGTGAAATGATCGAGTTGCTCCGTACACTTGCCATGCTAATATAACCTTGAATGTAAGTAGCGCGGTGGTGACGCCGGCTATGCTCACGTTACGTATGACGAAAGCTTAGCGAGCCCTCCCGGAACCCATAGAGAATGCATTCAGTGGACGCTTCTTGTCCAAAGCAACTTACAGTAATTCATACATACAATGATGGCGGTGGCTGCCATGCAAGGTGCCGACCAGCACATCAGGGAGCAGTTTGGGGTTCATATCTAGCCCATGGACAGTCAGTTTTGATGTGTTGACATTTACAAAGGAAATATAAAAGTTGAATGTGCTGCTTGCCATGAAATTGAGTGAGAACATAATTGCTCCTTAGTGGAGGAAAGCTGTACATTTGGGACACTTAATGAACTCTCTTCAGCAGATTCAGGCCATCTTGCCAATTTTGCACACAATACATTTCATAACCTAGTAGTTTGCCATAACATTTTTTGTGCAGAATTATGGTCAAGGGAAGAACCCTTTAGTCTTCATGATCCCCTGTCTCACCTTTAGTGCCAAATTGTTCTACATTTTTAACCCCACTATTGGTAGTGCTTGTGTATTATGGTTTGTAAAGATGTTTGCCTCTATCATCACCACCAGCATTCCTTTAGACCTTCTTTTGGTTTTTATTACACTGTTTTCAACATTGTCTGTACCATTTAGCACTGGTAGTTTGTCGTGTTCATGTTGACAACCCTCTGAGGATTCAAATACAAAAGTGTCAAAACAATGAGCACAGTTTTAGTCAAATAAATTCTACAAAAGCATATTCATGGGAAATGAGTTAGGGATTAATCTGTTGAACGTCATTTAAAGGTATAATTGTCAACCCTTAGTCTCTGATGGTTCTCTAATTTTCACACATTGATGTCTACATTGCAATATGTAATTCTTCCTTCTTCAGCAGAGTTTAATTCTTGTGGTTTGATTTCTCGTCTCTGTCTCAGTTGGGGCAGCCCACATGGCAGGCAGCCTGTTGTACAGATGTTCCCAGACTAAACACCAGCTCATGCCCGTTAGACAGCAGTCTGATGCTAATGTCCCAGCTTGACACAGCTCTAATATGAACAGGCCAAAACTAATTCATTGGGATGCATCGATTTTCAAAATGTGAGCCCATTTCACACGCTTAATCTGTAATCTTTGATCATGCCATGAATGCATTAAGGTAGGTGAAAATGTTGATGTTAAAATCCCGGACCCTCATTATACAACAGCGCATTCACACACATGTGTGAATAATGGGTGTGTTCATTCATTCCCACGCAAATTGTGGAATTTGTCAACTGGTACTTGTGTAAATATAACTACAGTTCTGGATGGTTATGATGGTAGAATAGGGAGACTACAACTTGGAAGCATTGCCATTCTCACAGCATGCATTAAACAATCTCAGCGTCCAACTGTTTCGCTTTTTCTACGATTTGCAATTACTCAATGAGTGATTTTGTTTAGTCAGAAAGACAGACGTGAATTAATTGATGCGAACGTCTATAAATATATTTGAAAATGTGACATGGCTGGTCTTGCATTGGTGGAAGATTTTTAAACCATGGGGAGTGTGTTTACAGAGAGGACAGAGTGGATAGATAGATAGATAGATAGATAGATAGATAGATAGATAGATAGATAGATAGATACTTTATGTATTAAGTATTATATATATATGCTATGATTTTGGAATCATGTTGGAGTGAGAAAGTAGACACCTGACAGCACATCCAACTCCTGGCCATCCTGGGGTTTTAGACCACCTGCACGTTTAATCGTGGGGTACAAGATAGATCAGGAAAAGGATGTTTTGAAATTACAGCACTGTCTACACAATGTTGGTAAATGAGGGCGATGGTCATTCGTGCACAGCAAATAGGACAGATCATCTAGGCATCAGTTAGTAGGGTTGGGACAGCTTTTTCAAATGCAGCTACATCATGTTTTTATACTGGCTTTAAAGATGTACTATTCATGATTTTACTAAAAAAAACAACAATGTATGGGAAAAAAACAAACACTTATGACCCATTGAAGAGAGAGTCTGGCTTTCTTTGTATTTTCTTAGTATTTGCTGTGTCAGGGACATCTCTAGGCGTTAACCTTTATGCAGTGGCGTGTATTCCCAGCCAATAACAGTGTGAGGTCAGGACCCTATAAAACCATGACGAGTTGGTTACATCGCCTTCCCCGTCTCTCTCTTTTGCTCTTGGTCTGTTATGGACATGTAAATAACTGCAGGTCTGTTTGTCAGTTTGACCATGACGGGTCCACACACAGGCAGGGCATAGAGGCTCACCGCAGACAAGATAAGGCCTGCACTTCGGCTGCATTAACTCAGAAACATGGAGGGTTGTCTGGAGGTGTGGGTGTGTTTATTTGTGCTTTAGAACAGAACAGCTGTGAGACAATCAGAAAATGACAAGTTTCACTGCTTTGTTCTCCGTCACACTCGTCCTCTCTTCATTCACTCACTTCCTCACTCGTCAGCTGCTCTCTCTCTCTCTCTCTCTCTCTCTCTCTCTCTCTCTCTCTCTCTCTGTGTCTAGACCATTGAGCCAGATTGGAGGGGTCAACTTTGAATAATGTGTTTACCGACAACAAATCAGCAAATCCTGCGTTGAATGCCTTTAAAGAAATTACAACCTAGATGACTCTTTTGGCACTGGACAAGCAGTTTTTATTTCATGTTTCCCACTGCTGCCTCTCCTCTCTGTAAGATATTATAATGAGGTCCAGATGCTGGGAATTTGGATTGGGGACTAAGGATAAGATTGGTGATGGGGTTGGGGTTGAGACTTGGGGCAGCTGAGGAGTCAATGAGCTGAGAGTCCTTGTTCGTCACTGTTTCATCACAATTTTCATTTGGGCAACCATGCACAATTTCATTTTCTCTGATCCTGTCTTTAATTAGTTAGTGCTTCACTTGATCTGCAACCGACATTTCTGAGAACAAGCACAGAAACATACGTCATTGATGATGTGGACAATGGGAGAGATTTCTTTGAAGTCCTTTAATATGCTGGGACATGTGAAAATCACAGTCCTGTTCTACGTAAGAGGCACAACAACTAGAAATCAGTCTTTAAGAGAAAGGGTGGAAAAAACATATTACTTTTTATCTAGAGAAAGAAATAAAGAAGAAATATCTTGAGTATTGAATGTCCAACAGACGTTCATGTTCTTCTCAAGTGGAATTGTAATAACTTTAATAATCCTCATCGATCACCATAGAAATGTGGTTTATGAGCGACTTAAACATACATAGCAAATGACGAACCCATCAGCCTCATCTATGGTATGTATTCAGTGGTATTTAGTGAATGCTAGGATGCCAAAATGCAAGGATGATGACCATGGTAAACACTGTCATTCTGCTGTCACTATGGTGCCACTGGAATTTAGCTAATCTTCTGTGCCTAAGTACTGCCAGACAGAGGTGCTGGCATGGTTGCCTACTTTCTTTATTAACTGAGGTTTTCCAAAACTATACATATGTTCCATGTATTTGGGGAATACTCTGAGAATTTAAAGCGAAACTCTCGCCAAAATGCAACCTAGGCTTTTTTAGTGAATCTATATGAGTCAAACCTTTATGTAAAAGCATAATTACGATGAAAGAGGCACTTTTAAGATTTACCGTAGTTTCATTTTCGGGTCAAAATCATTTTCAATGGGAGTGCATAGGGCACTTAGCTAGCATCAAAATCTCTATTTTTAAAACACTAAGAAGGCTCGACACAACATTAAACTTTGCTCGTAGTGTCACCAGGGTCTCTACACATGAACACGAGCATTGAGAACATTGTTTGTGTCACAGAGTTTACTAAAAAGAAGGTTTTTGAGCGACTCACCTTAGCAGTACCTTGTTCTGCTCCCAGTCGTCATGGCAGCCGAGAAGTATCGATCTCCGAATACGGCATATCATGGAGGTCAGTTAAGATGGAACGCTACTGTCTGGCTTTGGATTTCAGTGTTGTTTTTTATATGAGGCGCCTTTTTCAACTTCAAGGTCAATACTGTTTTTCACTAACGACAAAACAACAAATTATCCGTGCATTTATATGGAACTAAGCTTGAGGAGCGGTCCACCTTAACTGTCCTCCATGTTAGGTTTGCTTTGCTGTACACGATTAGTTTAATGATGTGTTCCCCAAGAAAACTGTGTGAAATCTCCACATGTCTAGTTGTGTGGAATGGGCCGAATGGAGGGAGGGGCAGCTGTATCCAGCCAGCTCTAGAGGAGAGGATCGGATGTGGAGCCAGAACTTCTTAGAGAATGAACACCCAGTGACATGTCGGAGGAGCTGTGGACTGGCAGGAGGAGAACTCAGATTTCTTTTCAAACTCGTGGAATTATAAAGTGGATTCATCATGACAAAACATCACAGAGAGGAGAAGGGAAAAAGAAGAGAGAGAACCAGAGTCTGGTGCGTGCTGAATTCACAAGAGTTGACCTGAATTTAAACACACACACACACACACACACCCTTTGTACGTGCCGATGCTCGCTTAGGTTAGCGACTAGAGCTGGAAGGCCAATGTACTTTATGTTATGAACGTAGAGATGAGAGGGTAAAAAAAAGAGAGAACAAGAGTCTTTGGTGAGTACTGAGTCCATTAAGAAGCTCAAATGAATTCAAACACAGACACACCCTTGATGCGTGCCGTTGTTTGCTAGCTAACAGCTAATGTATTCTGGCAGTTTAGGGTGAGTAAACACTGCATGTAACCTAAATAAACACAAATGATCCTGCAACCAAACTCACTGTACCACAAGACCAAACTTAGCTCTGTGTCACAGCTCCACTTCATTCCACAGACACAGCTAGATTTGTACCTAAACATGCTGTTGAGCGGAGGTTTAAATCTGACTCCCTGTCCTGTTGGTTTCCTGTTGACACAGTAAATGACACATCTTCTAAGTTATCCATTGCCCAACCATATCCGTTGACCTTTACACGTGGAGGCTGCAGTGAGGTGGGGCCCCAGCAGCCACACTTGTTCCAGGCTGGTTTTCTTCCGCAGCTGTCTGGGAGCCCTGCAGACACGAAGGCTTGACATGAGCTCACACACGCATGGAGAGCAGGGTGTGTGCAGGCTCTTTGATGTCTCTTTGTGCAGCAGTGGTGTGCAGGCAGGGAGGCACACATGGCACACTGATGGCGAGGCGTGCTAGACGTTGCATGAGATTTGTTGAGGCAGAGGCCCTTTCTCTCTCTCTTTTCTCATCCTCTCTCACTTCATCTATTGATGTACTCTCCACCCTCTCTATTGTCTCTTTTTCCAAGAGGCACAAGTTCAGTAAATCTTAAGCAACTTCTTGAATCTACACCAATAAAACGTCGACACCTCCTTTTGTATTCCTCACTCAAAATACAATGTGATTCTGTGATCTTTAGCAGATGTTACTTTTCGTATTATATTATTTGCAAGTCACCAATATAACAGCTTTGATGTCACAATTTTTAACATGATTCTGTATTTGAATGATGAATGCATTTGGAAAGATTATTATTTACAGCCGCTCTTTAAAGTGGCATTATGACAAAATTGGCATTTTTTGCAATTATTGTTGTTGTTGTTGTTTTAAGGTTATACAAGTTGTGTAATATTGCATTTTTCTTCCTGTTTTGTTGTGCAATGGCAGATGCGATTCCTTTGTGACTTAATTGAACCTTTATTTTCTGCGAAGAACCCAGCCCAATGGGCAGACTGAATAGCACAGTCAAACCAATGAACCAGTGAACCAATCTGTATGTGGATGGTGCAGCTTTTCCACAGCCATCAGACCGCACGATTAGTGTTCACTAGAATATTATCTTATCTATTGTCAGTTTAAGCAACTAAGTTTGGCAAAATTCAAAATTCTCCCAGTTAATTTTACAAACTGATTTTGGATGTCCGCCTTTAGAAAGACAAGAGTGGTGCCCCTGTAAAATAGTATGTACTGTTTGGTTCGTTAATGATGAAAGTACTGTTGGAAAGATCACAACAGAAAAAGTGGGGCTGACGATATTAACTGTCTATCACATTTACAGAGATAAAAGTTTATACTAGAATCAGCGGTCCTGCTGGGTTTAGCTCAAGAGCATATGTGGCCAAAAATGGCTCCCAGCACCTCATATCAGTTTCAGTTTGGTTTGTTCAAAAAGAATTCTCCATCTGATAAGACCAAATTAGGACTAGCAGGCTGTAAGGTACAGTTAGTGAGAGTATACCATGCCTTCATTCTTTCCCTCTCACAGAGTCATTATATTTATGTCCTCTCCAGCTTCCTCTCTCCTCTTCGCTGTCCTGCTGTGGGGTCGACCTCCTAAACCCCATCTATGAGAGTGTCTACATTGTGATTAATCTCCCCTCACACAATACCCCGCTGTAGATCAAACCACCACATATGGACACGTCAGCCATGTGGAGTAAAGGAAGACAGAATAGAGAGGACTAAGCCTTGTTCTATGTCAGCTACAACGGCCTCTCGCATGAAATTTCAAAGGCTTTGAAGTTTCATACAGTCTCATACACACACAAGCATGCACGCACGCCCGCACGCACACACACACACACACACACACACACACACACACACACACACACGCACAGCGTCCTGACTGATTTACTGTCATTTCCTACAGGCTCCCTGAACCTCCCAGAACAATCGTGTGGCTGAGAGAACAGCAGAGGAGGTGTAAGATCCGGAGCCTTGTGTAAAGCTTGGGTGTCACACAAAGTTAACCACACACTAATCAGTGTCTTTAGTCAAATTTTACTGTCTCTCTGAGGAGCCAAGCTTACAGGTCCAGACCAGACAAAATGGAGGAGAGCCTCTGGATGACAGGGCCTTTTTTCTTCTTTTTCATGTTTTAGCTGTATGACATCCAAGATGTGTCTGCAGCTGATATCCTTTTACAATGAGCAGATGATGCCTCGCCATGGCCAATGTGTTGACTGGCGACCCTTTGATCCAGTCAGCTGAGGTCTGGTAAACATACCAAGGCCAGACCATAAACAGATACTGTAAATATACCAACATGGAACCATGCACTTGGAATAGCTTTGCAATATTAAGATATTGGTGCAGCAATGGGGTGTGTGTTGGGGATAGGGTAAACTACATGTATCTGTTTTTTTTAAATAAAAGTTATTATGTACATAAAGGAATTTGGCTTAGCTTTCTTTCTCTATTCTAAAATGTATTTATATTTCTTGCACTTGGAACTTCTAACTTCTGTGCTTTTGTGTGATAATTTATCTTTTAATGTCTCTGTTGGATAAGATTTGAGCAAGCAATTGTATAGGGGCAATGACTTAATTCAGCTAAAGTACACGTTCTCATATCATCCTTTTTCATTTTTGCTTCTTCTTCAGTATATAGAACAGTCAGATGTTCAGATGGCTTAGTCCAACATGAGCCCTCCCCACACACTCACGACAAAGCAGCTGCTTGAATTCAGATGCCGGGCCGCATTTATAAAAGTGTGTATAGGATTCCCATCAAGAAGTGGCGTACGCACGAAACACAGAAAGTGCTTGCACACAAAAATATCCTGATTTATATCACAGTGCGAACGCCAAAAGTGCAAAGCCAAGGTGCGTGGGAATGAGGACATGCAGCTCAGCCCTCTTGATGAGGAACTGGCAGGAATTAGTGGGGAATCACTCCGAAGTGGAGGAGGGGTGGAGAGGGAGACAGATGTGAAAGATGCACCAGATGACTCAGGTAGCCTGTGTAACTTCTATTCCCCTATAAGCTTGTATCTTTGGGACTGAGGAATGGAAAGTGGCATCAGTTTAAACTTAATTTGTAATTTCCTGCGACTTACATATCATGAAGGTATTGATTCAGTATTACAGAACATTTTTAGGGATTTAGTTTGTATTTTGTATTTATTCTCTGAAAACACATCTGTGTGTGTGTGTGTGTGTGTGTGTGTGTGTGTGTGCGCGAGCGCGCGCGTGTATGCGCGTGTGTGTGTTTTCCAAGGAGTATCAAGCAGGTGTTTGTTTATTCGTTTTAAGAATGGCTTTCATCCATTTCACAAATTACATATAATAGGTTAGAAATAATATTCTATTTATCTTACATAATAATATTATCAGTTTTATCCTTCTGCCATTGGAGTCGCAGTTTCTCATTTCTCCGGTTTATATGCTGCACAGAGTTTGCGAGGAAGAATGCACATTCTAGTTTGTTTTTTTATAAATCACAAAGTTTGCTTACAAAGTAGTTTACACCTTCTTCTGTGCATCTGCTATGTCATAAATGAGGCCCCTGGTGCCTAACCTCTGGCTCTCATTGTAAACCTGCAGCCTCTCCACTGTTCAACCTTTAAGTCTCACACTCAGCTACGCTCACCAAGAAGACAAGGCGACTTGTAATGGCAGGTAAAATTACTTGTTGGACTGCTACTATACCAAAGAAACCCTATAGGTTTGTGGCGACAGCATTAACTTGCAGTGACCTGGTCAGTCCTGTGGTTTCCTGAATTAAGAGCACCCCCTAGTGAACATGAAGGTGACTGGCCAGCCTGAAACGGTGAAATTACTGGGGAATTGTGCCTGTGGGTGTTTCATCTGGCTGTACCGTACTATAAACTCAGCTTCACCAATCCAATAGAATTCCTTTTTGTGTCAACATGCACCATTCTGTCAGAATACTTAATCCCTTCTGAGGAAAAACAAACAGTTCTACACATGTTCTGGTGGAACAGTAAGGATGTACAGTTGTGAATATTCAAGGTGTTACACTTTTAAACCAGTCAAACATAAATTACTGTCCTACTTCCATTCAATTAAAATCCATTTCCCCCATACTCTTACATTAACTGTTTGAAATACCCAACGACAAATGGGAGTCCCCAGATTTTCAACAGACTATGGTCTACAACTACAACATGAAAACTGCTAACCCTTTGAAACACATTTTATTCATCTTTTTATTAATTTGGGACTGTATTTTTTTTCCATGAGACAAAATGACTCATTTACTACTACTGGACTTCAGCATCACAGCTCATTTTGCTCTTATAGAACAGTGCTGTTGATATGTAAATTAATAATTCCACTTTAAATATCAATAGAAACCCCCTGGCAGTAGTTATACCCCTGACCCCAAATACCCTATACATTATCTATTTTTCAAGAGAGAGAAACAAGCTGTTTCTTGGCTGTGTGATGAAAGCAGTGTATAGTGTCACTGTCACATAACCACCTTCTCCCTTGATGGTAACATTTGTATGTGGTAACACACTGAGTTCTAGTCACCCCTGTTGCGGTACGAGTCTTGGTACTAGGAGAGCATGAACAGCTAATGTTATAGTACTCCTGGATGCCACCCATCACACAAACCCCCCATCAGGCATGTTGGAGGATGTCACATATTCCTCTGGTTCCATCTGGTTCATTTAACACACATCAGTTAAGTCTTCTTGGCATTGCCCCACTTAGCCCCTGGCTGTCAACAGATTTAACCTGTTAAACTCGGGTCCCAACAGGGCTACTTGTTGAGCACCTAGGTTAACTTATCAGTGAAATATTTAGTTTGGTGGCTGAGAAATTTTAAATGGTACAGATGGTGCCAACATTTACCAAAATGGCACATTTGGAGATTCTGCCTGAATGGTCTGTACTAAAACCTCTCTAAATTTGTCCTGATTTAATTTATTAGCATTAAAGTTGTCAGAGGTAATGTTCAGATGTTTTGCTATTGTTTGCTAGAGATTTCGAGCTGCAGCTGCATCATACCTCAGGGATATTCATTCTAACATTTCTTTTTCTTTCATTTTTGCCAAGTGCCGACTTTATTTATTCGGACCCAGTGACACATATACTTATACTTTCACATCTGAACAAATATTTCAAGTGTTCCCTTTATTATGATACCTTGATTATTCACATAGACCTTGTAGTTGCAAAGATACACTCTGTAAATTATCAAGCGGAGACACGAAATAGAGGCTAGTTCTTAACAGGTTATACCTCTTTGGCCAAATTCTCACATACATTTTCATGTTTAACTTTTCAAGTACGCGCAGGGCTTTGCTCAACAAGAAAAAAAGTTTAGCTGAAACTGCTGTAAGCATGTAGAACTACACTTCTCCCAGAGAAATCATTGCTGAGGAGAGGACACCATGACAATGCAGAATTTGAGAGACACTCAAATAAAGTGTTGCCAAAGTGTTGCTAGTACCTCAGAGAGAGCATGTCTGAACATATAAAGCAGCCCCAAAGTAGGCGCTTCCAATCTACTTAATTTACACATGGGAAAAATAAAGACCGCCATAAAGTTAAATAGGAAATTCACCTAGCTCCACCCTGTCTTTCTCCTATATCAAAAGGCTCTGGCCAGAAAGAGAGGCTGGTGTTACAGAGAGGAAACACAAGGGGAAAGTCTTCAAAACAAATTGAAAAAAGCTGTAACATCTGGTCATGATTCTCACAGAGAGGCTTTTTTCCACTGGACCAGAATGTTTCCCTTAGGT
>OMLP01014616.1:0-16567 GCA_900302685.1 Spondyliosoma cantharus
CCTAAAAAAAAAAAAAAAATGGCTGACTTTATTATTAGGTATGTGAACTGTACCATCAATTTCATTTTTTCACACAACTCAGAAAGCAGCAACTCAATGTCAGCGCTGTTTTTATTTTAATTTCTAGCCTTATTCTGTAAAAGCCCTTCATTCGCTTAACAGGAATAATTTAAAACATTTTATCCATAAAAAAAAAAAAATTGTGGAGATCCTTCATAATGAATGCATTCATTAATTTAAACGAGACAAATGATGTCTTAAATGCTTAAAATGTGTAATAATACAAGTGTGAACGGTGCTGTCTGAACAACAGTGAGAGAAATGACAGAAGCAGTAGTAGCAGTAATAGTAGTAACAGTGACAGTGGCAGTCCAAGTGGTAGAGGCAGCACCAATTTAAACTCGTCTGTACTGCCGGGCGCAGTGACGGCGTGGAAGTGGGAAGGTTTGTAAGTGAGAGAGAGGAGTTTGAGTCTTTATCATTTCTTGGAAGCTGTCTATTGTCAACTTGGCTGCAAAGTCAACATTTCGGGCCTCATGAATAGCGTGTTGGAGGAAGTGATGGCTTTGGCTCTGGAGGTGTTGTCCCTCTACAGTATGATCTAACAACGAATCAAAGCTAGTGCTCAAAGGGTTAGCAGGCTACCTGCAGCTTTCAGAGTTGCTTTTTTAAGGTGGTTTGATGGATCAATAAAGTTCCTGTAATGCAGCTTTGGAAGCACTCAGTTTTGCAGGCTGTGAGTTTATTTTCTCTCGGTTTCAGTTGCTGTTCACTCTGGTCTGCAATGTTTGTTTAACCCTTTCTCTCATGATTAACTTCGACAACGACCCACAGTTTGGTTAGATTTAGCCACCAAAACTACTAGAAAATATGTCAAGTTTTCGGTTCAGATAAATAACTTTGTAATGCAACCATGTTGATTAAAATATGTCAGTGCTGACTTTGGGTTTCACACTTGACATGAACAGCAGTCTCCCGAGTCAAAGTCCTGTTTTGATTTGACCCACCCAGCCACCCCAACCTCCTTATGTGCATTTGTTGCTCTTTAGACTATGTCAACTGACTTCCTCCTTTGCTCCCGTCATAATTAGTAACACCACTAGAAGTCGCTGTTTCACAATAAATGTAAATACGGGTCATTTTCAGCCGCTTGACCTATTTTTTTAAATAATGGGAGCTGTTGGATGACTCGAGATGAACTCTGTAACACCGCGAAACATCCCCGCATCTTGTGCTCAAACAGCACCTGATTTAAGAGTGACAATCTGATACGAGAAGAGGAAGATGCAAACTTTACAAGTTATGTCGACTCAAGTAAAAACAAAAACTAGATGTGGTTGGTCAACTTAGGAGCAATGTGATGGTGGAGCTCTGTATCACTTAAAAAAAAAGACTTATCTTGTTCCTGTCATATAGCATGCGACATAACAGCGCACCAGGTGTGACCTCTTTTTTTGTCTGTATCAATGCATATGTTTGAACAACCCTCACAAAAATACATGATCATTCAGAAAAAAAAAAGGTTGCTGAATGATGAATTATGTATCAAAGGACAAAGGCATCAATAAAGGCTAATGTGCTCTGTTTTTGGACAGGAAAACAGCAGAGGTGCCAGGTGACAGGGAGAGATTTAAGAGCTCTGGAAATGAATTATGACAGCGATTTAGAGGTGTCAAATGCACATTTACATTCAGCTCACGGCTGAAGGCTACCAGAGGAGCTTTCCAGCAATTTGGGGGTGACACTGATATAGATCATATCCGATGCCAAAGGAACAGAGGCCAGAGCCACAGATAGTGACCTGGGACCCATCCTTTTGTTGAGGTGCTGGGCTCTGTTTTTGTGCCGGCACCCGGTGGGGCATTGTGCTGCTTGTATTGGGTGCACAGAGGTTCCTTACTTGCCTTCATCCATTACACTGCTGTGAACGTCGCTTCTACCAAAGTGGAAGGAATTGTAGTGTATGTGTGTGTAGTTATCAGGCGATTTTCGTGTCAGTTTTGTTGTTAAGGATTACAGGGATTTGTGCTCACACACCGTCTGTGCTGTTTGAATGGGTTCACCAGGTGATGCTCAAAAGGGACATTTTTGAAAAGCTTAGAAACGACTTTGTCAATACCGTGTGTGCCGAATTCAACTTAAAGCAGCAAATTCATCTTAAAGCAGCCCAGAGCTTTCATTTTTTTTGTTCATTTTATCGCCCCCTGTGGACTAAAGCGGTATGAGCGTCTCACCAATTCATGTCGGAAATATACTGTGCAATTCTTTTGGAGGCAAGGGAAAGAAAGACCGTGTTTTCTTTTTTAAACACAGCTGCAGGATGTTTAGGGGCTGAGTGATGACAGTAATGTTAGTAGATCAAAAACACATCAGTCTACCAGGCAGAAGATGGACAGATTGACATGTACAATGTACTGCAGTTTGAGTACAATAACTGGTTGCATCAGTAAGTGGTGCCTCAGACTTAATGTTATGGTTGGACAATTAAACTTGGTCAATATTAGGTTCATAACATTGTCCAGTCAACTGACTCCTTCTCCCCTTCAAATGTGACTACAGCAAGATATATAAAAGCAATAACTGGACAGATGCTTATCGTCTGGGGTTTAGCCAGAAGTCATTGCTTGGGGAGTCATGCCAAGTATGTAAAAGGACCACTATGAACTTTTTATAGTATAAGGCTCTGTTTAAAAAATCGTTAAACATTTTTGGGGATCAAACATCCGATACGCAGATTTGTTAAACAATTAAAAGGGCTCTGCTCTATGAACGATTAAAAAAACACCTTAATACGGTGGATGAAGTCATAAATACACATTTTTACTGGCAAAACCCAACCTCAAGCGATAAAGTGAATACAGCCGAACCACTTTGAACCTCTGCCACCCTCGATGGAGTCCACAGTAAAATCACATATGGACTGGAGAGACCACTCTTTAACTGGAGGACCCAGTTTTAAGCCCCCTTGTTGGCAAGCATCCCTTTTTTTTCCCTTCAGTGTCTCGGAGACTGAACCCCCTGCGTTCTCCAGGGGCTGTACTCTGTAGCTGGACCTGCACCACAGCCTCACTGTGGAGGGGGGG
Organism: Spondyliosoma cantharus; assembly: GCA_900302685.1. Taxonomy (NCBI): domain Eukaryota; kingdom Metazoa; phylum Chordata; class Actinopteri; order Spariformes; family Sparidae; genus Spondyliosoma; species Spondyliosoma cantharus. The sequence continues at coordinate 3,084 of OMLP01014616.1, forward strand.
GGTAAAGGGGGTAACAAAAAAAATCCTGCAGGGATCAATGAAGGATCACATTATCATTATTATCATCTCTATTATGATAGATATGGGTCACGGTCAAGGAGAAAAACTCAGCTGGCACTGCCCCTTCATCAACACTCCCTTTGCAGTGTGGAGCATCTAATATTCTATTACAATGATGGCAATTAACAGAGAAATGATAGCGACCCAGTGACAATGGACAAATTTGTGACAACCCTTTCAATTGTTCTTTTGTAGAGGAAATCTATATCATTGTCTGGGAACGTTGAGCTGCAATGTGCTACGTCCACGCTCGAGCGCTTTTACAAGTGGTGGTTTAACGAGGAGCAGAGGGCAAAATTTTAGCTCCCTATAAGCTCTTGCAATTACACAAGGGGGCAAAAGGGACACTGTTCTTAAGCGTGAGCCCAGACGGACGAGATTCTTCTTCTTCTTTTCTTCTTTTTTTTTTTTAAGATCCACAGCAGAGGCCAGCGATGTTTAATCTGGAACACAAGCCATCTCTTTCCCCCAAAAGGAATATTCCTTATTATAATGGATGAGTGGCAACCCTCAGCAGGAGTGATAAAAATGCACGGCTAGAGTGCAAACACACACACACACACACACACACACATACACGCAACAGATAGAAGAGGCACTGTGATGCAGGGCGAAGCGCCGCTTATCTGCTGTCTACTCTGTCTACCCCATTCCTCTTTATTTTTCTTACCGTAAATATGTCTGTTTTATAGTTTCTTCTAGCACAACTGGATTCCTCAACTAGCGTCCAACTATTATTTTGTCAACTTCAATAATGATTTAAAGGCACAGTTTGTAATTTCTGCTACGGGGGGGGGTCTCTTAATGAAACAAAGATGTAAGTAGTGTGGGATCATGGGAGTATATGTGTTCATTGTTCCTTTCTTATTCTCCGACCAATTCAATAATTGTTGGAAACGACCGGGATAATATAAGTACAGAGCTCAATTAAATACAATGCACACAGTAAACGTTACATACTATATCTTGTGTATGTTGAGGGGTATCTCGAGGACGCCCCAGCAATATTTCAATTCCTGACAGACAATCACATCCGTGGGATAAATGTAAAATCTCAAGCAGTCATATTGTACAGTATATGATCGCACTGCAGATGAAGATCACTGTATGGCAACAGGAAAGACAGCGAGCTTTGAGGGTTCACGCACATAATTCATCAATTTTTTATACCTAATTACCGAAAAATGAGAGTGACAGAAAAACGTGATCCGAGTGTTTTTCAGCAGTCGTCTGACAGAAATTCTTGTGTATGTAATTATTAATGATATACACCATGGGCTGAATGTCAACACTTATTCCAGTAACTTTCCTTCATGTTGACATTAACAAAATGGCTTGAGAGGAACACTTGAGGAAGACAATTCCTCAAATCTGTCAGGATTACATATTTATGAGGTCCCCTGCTCAGCATCCAAGGAGGTCGCTATGGTGATACAAGCTGATGTATATTCCAACAATGAACTTTGTGTGTCAGAGAATGCCTCTGAGCATTGTTGAAATGGTTAGTACAGATGCTACCACGGCGCTCTGTGCAGCTTTCAGATCAGCAAATACACAATTAAAAAGGCAGTCATGCTGAGGCCACTCTAATCAATGTACTGTTACAAAGAAATGTAATGAAAGGATGATGGAGTGATGCCTTCAGGAGGCGGCTATGTTGTTAAGGCAGAACGCAACGCTGTTGTGGCAAAACAATGTTTTATTAGCACGTCTCCAGCCATGCCCTACCCATCTTCAAAACAGAAAAAACAAGCAGTTTGAAAAATGAATCCTATTTTTATACCCTTTTCTTGTAAACAACCAATAGCTCTGGCGAATGCTATCTCGTGTCTGCTGTACTCTTCAGTAATACCAATTACGCATCATACAAATATAACGCTGCCCAGAGAGTCCTGTGTTAACCTTACAACGGTAGTGTTAGCAACACATTGCAACAAACTGGCAACCACTAACCACAGATGACTAATACAACAGGGCACAGTGTGACGTGAATGCAACGGTAGGGGGAGGTTGAATGTTATCAATAACGCCTTCAAATGTGTTTGCAGTGGTATTACACACAACTATTAGAAACTCATAAGGCAGACGACTGTTACCAAGTTTCTTAAAAGCACTTATTGTCTATGCTATCAACAAATGTGATTAATGCTACTAACACTAACAGAGACTTATTAAGTCAAAATGATGTTAATAAACATCTTATAAGGACTTACAGGGCCTTATTACCTTTTTACTAAGCCAAGCGTATCATTTATCAAATTGGCCTGAATCTGTCATATAGCATTAAATCCATCTCAAGAGAGCTTTCCACCGGGCTTAAATGTGAGGTGTGGCTCGTTTAAAACTGCCCCTTTGACCTTTTAGCACAAAACAGGAAACCATTTATAAGGTTCTTCCTTCCTATATGAATGGGACTTCAGTATGTTGTGGGGTCTGGCCTTGCGTTCGGCCTCACAGAGGCATGTCCACATAGTTGAGCTCAGTATGCTTGAGGAAGTAGGCCTTGGCCTCGTCCATCAATCCGCCTGTCTTCCTTTGCCAAGCTGCAGGGAACTACCCATTATGGAGTCATTTTATTAATAGGGCCCCTTTCCTCTCCGCCACACTCTTGCCGAGTGCCTCCTCATTCTGTCAGAATGGAGTATGCCTGCAAGCCACCTCCATGAAAACTGCTGCACCAGGGCCCTCCCTCACTCTCCCATGTGAAAGCTCAGGCTGGGAAATATTGTGCTTTCAAGCTAAAATAGTATTTGGAGAGGTGAGCAATCCCTAAGCCCTAGAGCAAACAGTTTAACATTGAGGACTTATTTAAAATGATGCCCTTCCTCCTGGAAAGCCAATCAGATTTCTCTTTTAGTAGACACAAGGCACACACGGCGCACACACAGACGCACACAAAGCGCGTTTTACATCATCCGCCCCTTCTTCCCTCCTCCTTGTTAATGTAAATATAGCTGCCAGCTGCGTTGGACTGGAGGACGGAAAAAGGTCAGAGGATACTATGAACTGTTTGGTGAGGCCGCGTGAAGACGTGACGCAGAGAGTGAGACGAGCGTGGAGAGGTTTGTTTAAAATGGGCAAATGAGTTTGAATGCGTGAGGGAAGATGCAGAGGACGAACAGGATTACACTGGAAGAGCCAACGTGTGGTTAGGTATACACAGCTTTTTTTTATTAGACACACTGCCCTTTTAATACACAATAAGGTCATTAATTTCTAATAAATCCCATATGGCATTTATAATCTAGTCGGTGCTGTATCATGTTAATATTTAACAGCTTATTTGGAATTACATTTTCAGAGTCAACATCTCTTTTACCGTGTGTCCTTTAGTCTTTGAGGCGGTAAAAGTCGAACAGGAATTTCTGCTGACCGACACATGAAGGTGTTAGCGATGCTCAAACCCCACTGCAAGAATCCTCATTAGACACCATCCCGACTGTTGCGACGCATCAAGCATAACCATCAAAATCCATGACAAAATCGTTTCTACAGAGGTTTGAATGCGTTTTTTTAATTGTTGCTGCTTAGACTTAGTATTTAAGTCTTGTTAAAATCCACATGCAGAAAATGAAAAGCGCATGAGTCAGTTAAACGTCTCATCTATCTATCTATCTATCTATCTATCTATCTATCTATCTATCTATCTATCCATCCATCCTGTAGTCTTTATTTAATCGTCTGCGTGGTGCTTTTTTTCAATATTTACTATTACTTACGATCACTTCTAATGCTAATTACACATAACTAAAGCTGCAGTGGCAACTTGAAACTGATAGCTCCATCATACCCATAAATCCTGGGAAGACGGCTTTTAATAACGCTGCATGTACCCAAGGCAACGGGACAAAACCTCATGCAGCCTCAGCAAACATGGAACATCTCAGTCACACGGCTGGAGCGACCAAACATGTTCGGATTCGATCGGATTATTAATGAAACGGGAAGTACGCAGACATGTGGTCGTCTTAACTGGGTGTTTTTTTTTTTTTTCCCTCCCTTCACAGTGTCAAGTGATAACTCGCAGGAAATTAACCGAGGCTGAAAGAGAGCATTGCCGTTCTCTCTGTCATAGCATTCGTGCCTGTGCTCTTCTCCACCTGTGAATCTAAGAGATGGCCTTGAATTGAAGAGGTCTATTTCAGCTGTCTTTGTTAGTGCTGAGAGACTACTCGGGGATGCAGAGGGCTCCCACTCCACCTTTTGCTACCGCCTGAGCTTTAACTAGATGACACAGCTAGTGACGCCTTTGAATAACCAGCTAGAAAATAAAATCTGTAATCGCGAATCACTGAAAGTGCTCAATGACGGTGTGCTCCGATGTTCACGGGTCCGGTGAACATAAATCTCTCTTAGGAGACAAGCTGTGTGATTTGATATCAATAGGTGAACAAGGGGGATAAAATGAGCTGCTAGCTTGAGTTGAATGGCATTCATTTCGCTCACAATGGCCACCGTCGCTAATACCTGCAGTGTTTTACTCAGATTAGGCTTAAGCTTTTTTTTTTTTTTTAAAGGCCATTTCAATAATTTGACATTTCTCCCCAGAATGGGAGAGAATGAGCACCGATAAAAAACTTTTTTTTCTCTCTCCTCCTTTTCATGCAAAACACTTTCATCTGTCATTTGGTGATAGCCCGTCTCTCTTTGTCAGCATAAATACGGGAGCCCCTATTTGAATATGGTTACACATCCCTCTATTTATTAAAGCTTGGATTAACATGACAGGAAGTTTTGTCTGGGGGCTCTTTAAGATGGCTCAGAGAGGCAATCTGGTGACAGTAATAGGATCCAGCTAATATACTTGACTGATGCTCCTTTCCCAGTGTTATAAAGCAGAACAATCCGAGTGGGGTTCTGGGAGTGAATACATTGTGTTTTGTAATGGCGTGTGTGTATGTGTGTGTGTGTCTAGGGGGACGAGGGTGCGCTAATCAGCCAGAATACCATCACTTAGCAAATATAAGGGCTGAAGAAATAAAAATACTAAAAGGTCACAGAGCAATTCCATCAGGACAACTATGCTACAATTAACTGAATAGACAAAGGCTCTGACATTAGTGAGAGCTATAATAATCTTTTACTCCAGTGTGCGAGTTTGTAGAGGTTTGTTAAAGGTTGGCTTTAAGAAATAAACAGAAAAGTCTTTTCATTACTGGTCTTCTTCCACCGCAGCAGTCCTTCTTTCATTGTTAGGCTTCTTTCTCATTGTTATTCTGCTCTGATGTGAAAAGTGTTCAGAGATTACTGATCCAGCCGAGTACATGTTTGTTGTGTATGTATTGAGGACATTTGTGTGTCTCTTCTTAGTGTGTTTGAGTGAGTGATTAAAAAGGTGCAATATGTAAGAATTTTTAGTTGAAAGTATGTAAAAATGAACTAAAAATAATTAAAAAAAAGAATGTGAATAGCGACATTATGACATCTATGTGTTGTTTTTGAAAAGACATACACTAATGTTAGCATGCTAACCAGCTAGCCTCACCTGGTCTAAAGTTCCTGTGACAGTTGCGTAAACGCCGACCCTCCTCCGGTTCTCCAAACTCCCCATTTGGACAGCTAGCGGCACGGGTTGTCTGAGATAACTAGCTAACAACTAGCTACAGTTAGCAGCATCGGGTGGTCAGTTCTTACATATTGCACCTTTTCTTTTAGTAGAATAACTAACACTGGTGAAAACATGCTTTATACAGTCAAGATTGAATATGTAACATTTCTGGATTTAATCTCTCAAAACAACCTTTTTGTTTAGAAATGTAATTACATTATCCCAAATGTTTAAACCTGGAGAATTACATAATTTTACTCAGATACTTATGCGTTTCATTTAATCGCCTGTCACATTTTCCAGGGAAACATCAGATTATATGGCAGAGTGAGGAAGGAAGCTGACGAAACATAACTTGAATAAACTTTTGAAACGATGGGAGATTTTCTTTGGTAGTTATGCTTGATTAACAATGAAGACAACAACTCCCTTGATTTTGTTTTGATTGAGAGATTCCTAGTGGCAGAAATTAAACTCAGAAATTAAATTCACAGTGCCCTTTTCTGTACTACGAGTGCACGTCTGCTTACCTTTCTGTTATCGTCATTTATGTCTTTACTTTTTTTTTCTCTGGCTGGCTCACAACAGACTTCACTTTAATCCATATTTGTCTCCTGAAGTTTTTCTGCGGTTAGATCCATTGCTGTCAATATCCCTGTGCTGAGTGGGACTTGCTTATAGACATTTCCATATGTCAGCCAGTCGCTATGGATGGCCAGTGTGTGTGTGCGTGTGTGTGTGTGTGTGTGTGTGTGCGCGCGTGTGTGCGTGTAAGCTGGGTTAGCGGATCAAACACACATCTGTTTGTGAGATAGAGGGGAATCTGTGCTTCTCCCCCAAACCTCTCAATACTAATTAACGATCCACTGATAGTGGCCAAATGCCAACTGTCATTAGCACCCAACGCAACCCAAATACACAGATGTAGATGCGCGCACACTCGAACACAGATGCTATGCGGTCACTCAGACCGGACCACCACGAGCCATCTGTGGATGAGACACGTAAACACAATGCCGTCCATTTGCACTCGCCGCTCCCCAAAAAACCTCCAGCGAGACAAAACTGAGGTGAAAATCAACCTGCGTGAAGCATCATGAAAAGCTACATTAGTCATAACATTCATCAACTAATTGCCAACCTGATTTGGACTATGTAAGAGTTTATAGTAAGCTATGCCTGTTAAACAGACTGCTGGCACTTACACTGTGTGCTTAAAGACATGAATGACAACCTCAATTCTCCAGTAGCTGTGGACCTTTGACTTCTTCACTGATAGTGCCATTTGCGTGCTCTCAAGCAGTGTGCTCGGTAAAAGCATCTGACAGCTATCTTTGATTTTATTTAGCGAGGATTTCGGCTATGCCTGCATCTAAAAGGATATGCCACCCACTCCCTCTGTCTCTCTTTCTCCCCGCCTGTATCTGTCACTCTGTGCCTCGGTGACAGGGTCAGATAGAGAGAGCAAAGTGGCGAGAGGTGTGACACAGTGAGCAGATTAGGGTCTCCCCCGTACGGAGGCCCCCCAGCACGACACCCATCATGGCTACCCAGACAGCCGCCAGTTGGTCAGGATAATGCCACCCACGCTGGCTCCGGCGGGGAGTCCGGAAGCCACATGGAGGCCAGAAGCCACCGGACCACCAGGGAAAGATTGATATTTCAATCTTGGTATTGGTTAATCAAACTGAGCCGTCATCGACGTCCATTCAAAATGTCAAAACAAAGTATTCAGAGATCCTACAGAGCACATACCGTACTGGGTAGGCGTTCGGAAAAGCCTACGGTGCGGTATCTTCCTGCCTGCCTTTAATAGACACCTATGCAACAAATGACAAATGACAGCAGCTACAGGGAATGCATCAACCTAAAAACCCTGCCTCGCAAACCAGAGCGGAGCCTCGTCTTGTCTCGTCTCTCCCTCCTCTCTCCCGGTTGCAGCCTGCCTGCCTGCCGCCATCTCACGACAGCATCTCTCCATCTCTCACAGCCCTCTGATCTCTGTGTCAACAGGCGACACCGGCAGCTCGCACTAACTCAGCATGCATCAGCCCATCTGCAAGGCAAACCAGCCTCCAAATGCATTTAGCATAGACTTTTGGTACGATTAATGGCACAGTTAGCGAATACTGTAAGTGCTAATGTGACAAGTTACCACTTGGATGGTGCCTTCCCAAGCAATAAAGACAGCCAGTGAACCCTTGTGCAGACATTTCTCTGCGAGGCTGGGAATTTACGAGCAGCAGGTAGGAGATCAAAGACGCAGTTGACAGATTCTGCAAACACAAAGATTTATTCAAGTCATCAAGAATTGTCGCAATGTTTTCTCAGCGGCCCGCTATCTCGTTGTGTACCTATACCGATGGGGGTTTATTAGTTGTCAGTGGGCCAGGTGGGAGGCTCCGCAGTGGTCCAGCTCGGGTCCAAACTCATACAGAGGTTGTGATGACAGGATCCGGAGCGCTGTGTGGTTACTCTGTGGAATTCAAATGCCAATCCCCCTGCCCAGCGCCATCTCCTCTCCTCTCCTCTCCCCTCTCTCTCTCTCTCTCTCTCTCTCTTTCTCGTTTGTCATCTCTCCCCCTTCGCTTCCCTCCCCTCTCCCCCAGTGTTTGTCAGGGTTGGTGATTAGCTGTCACCCTCTGTAGAAGCAGATAACACCCCACACAGCCTGTTTCCCCTCTGGGAGCATGCACGCACGTAAAACAGGAAAACACACAAACAAATACACAAGTGTGCGCACATGCATGCAAACTAAAGACACTTGAAAACTCTGTCGAAAGCAAAATGGTGGAGTCCATTGCATTTTTTTGCATGCATTTACCGGGATTTGATTCACACTCAGCCGTGGAAGCCGTGTGGTACCATTGTGTGTCGTTCAAACTGATATTCTATTCATGAATTCTAATTCTTATCAAATTGTGGTTCCCATTCCTTTATTTCTCGCAGATTTAGGCGTTGATAAACAGCCACTTGTCACAATGTGATTGTCTTAAATGCTTTCTGGTAAAAAGACAAACTGTAAACATCCTCTATCTGCACAAGTTGAATGCTCTTTCTTTTACCCTTGCCTTAATTTGAGGAGGCACCATTATTAACTGATTTTGAGGCAATAGGACTTGGCATTCTTTTATCAGGCTGCAGTTCAACCGACTTCTTCCCTATTTTATCTCAGTGATGTCCTTTTACTCTGTTGCTCGAGTTGTTTGTAAAAGATAGGGCCCGCTTTATAAATTCCTCATCCACACGGCTGCAAAGGACCCTCTGACGTAGCCTACATTTTGGACTACATCCTCCCCTTGAGCCACTTTGTTGAGCACTTGCTTCAAGTCACCTTATACCCCCCTTTCACAAAAAAAAAAACCCACTCACGGCCACAAACATCTTCCAATTGGATTTATTGTGAACGCTACAATTGGTCAAGTGAGGTGTGGTGTGAAAGAAGCGAGATGTGCACAGTATTATAGTCCAAGACAATCCTTTCCCATGGGGGCAACAAAGTAAATCACATCGTATCGTGTCATTTTGTTTTGCTTCGTATCAGCTTCTGTCTCACACCCCAACAACTTCTGTATCGGCTTCTTACAAGACAACGTGTTTAAGTCAGCGAGTTATTGACTAAGACTGTATGAAACAAGTTTACGTCAACTGTTCCCCGTTTTTTTTCAGGCATGTTTGTGATTACAAACGTGACAATTGCCACAGTTAAAAAAAAAAACCTGCATATATAGTCCACGCTAATTTTGCTGTAAAAGTGGTATTATTGAAATCACTATGCACTTGTCATGCACAGGGAGGGACAGGTCCAAACCTTGCCATTAGGAATTGAGAACTAGCGGAGCGGCGCCAAGCCAAAAATGGTTCTCGATACCCAACCTTAGCGGTTTCACAGTTTATAGTTTTGGATGTCACTGTGTGCAAAATCCCAAAGAAACACTGCACCATGAAGCACAAAGCCTCAAAGGTAAAATATAACCCCTCAATCTATACCCCTTTCATTATTGCGTGCTCTTTTCATTACACTCTGATCTACTTGTGTCAGAGTGTACTTCGACTAAAAGCTAAAAGCCAAGTGGCTCATTAGCAGCTCTCATGAATCCCTCCAACTCCAGCTAGCTGTGTGATCTCTCTGTGATCGGAATATTTCCACAACTTCAAATCTAGAGATACAAACAAAAGATACATGGGCGAACAGGTGCATCAGGATATTTTAAACTCAATAATAGCTGACGTCCACTTTCCCTTTATGACAAACACGCCATCTCTTCAGACGCAAACACGAAGCAATGACCTGTGTATGTGATATTAACTATAGCTCTGAAAAAAAAATAAAAAACACGAAGAAGAAGAGTCCCTTTCCTTGAATGCTTGGAGTGCACTTTTACGAACACTGCACAAGCTGCCTCCTCGCTCATCTCATTCCCACACTTCTACACAACTTCATCTCGCGCGCAAGTCACTTTAAATTTTGAGGAATCATCAAAGGAGACAGCGTAACCAGGACACACAAGAGGTGCCAGAAAAAAAGTAAAAAAATGTGCTGAGTCTGACAGACCCTTATGCATCCAGTATTTACAAACGGCTAGAGCACAGACGACTAAGGGTTTCTATTTTTGAACCATATGTGCCGAGCCCGACAGTATTCCTCCAGTGTTACTGCAGGTAACTTGTGCCCTTTCCATCTTGGCGACAGGTGCTGCATTAGTTGGACAGGGCGTGCAGGCGTGTGGTTAGAAATGACTGGATGCATCTCTACTTCCCATGGTATAGTTAATGCCACGTGTGAAGGGTGGCATTCAAAGACCAAAAAAATGGTTAACTTATTCCTGCATCACGCTGCCTACGCGAGCTCTCTCCCTCTCTGAGGATGAGGACACACACGTCTGAACAGTCCCTCCTTGGGGGCGTTTCGTGGTGATGTGCACAACAATAAGTGACGCAAGTAGTTGTGCGGAGAATGCAAAAAAAAAAAAAGAGAGAGTGCTTGAATGAGACGTCCAAACCGTACCTTGATTTGACACCTAAACGCACCTCGCCAATTGCTGCGTAAAGCGTGCGTGATTGTTGCTTTGTCTGTTTCGGAAAGTTACGAAAAAATGATTGGACGCAACGCATTTACTCGTCAGAAAAAAAAGTGGGAAAGGGGGGTTGAGATTCTTACATGTAGTGTGTCTGAAGCACAGTGGGGGCACTTGGGCAGTGATCATAACGCAGCCAGCTCATTCATTTGTATGAAGCCAGGCTGCGTTTTGCAGCGGTGTTGCCAACACATTGCACTCCAGCAATAAAAAAAACACAAGGTCAACCTCTCTCATAGTATTATAAACCGCTGAGCAATGGTTTTGCATCTGATAAGCCCTAAAACATACCGGACCTCCTGGAAAATGTTATTTTTGACAAATGACGCTCTGACGCTTTCATCAAAGGCTTTCTTAAGTCATTTTATAGAAAGAAAAAGTGTTGCAAACTGATTTTTGTACACTGTTGTCTTCACTTAAAATGGCATAAAGAGGTGTTATATACCAGTATTCTGCTGGAAAAGGACAAAGAAGACATGGTTTTCAATAAACCTGTAAGCAAGCAACAACACTCAGCGGGTACAAAGAGCAGCGGGTGTCTAAAAAGACCTTGCTCAGATCTATAGTGACATCTCCTAAGGACTGAAATGGGCCTGAGGTCTCTCAAGAGTTTGATATCATTTCAAACAATCTCCTGCATTCTCTGGTTATGTTAATGCTACGGAGCTTCAAGCTGATGCAAGCACAACTTGCAGTCAGATCCATTTAAAACCCTCCCTATGACACCTCTACTGAGCCCAGCAGTATGCTTTTCATGCTTTTTTTGATAAGAAAAAAAACCATGGCAAAAATAAACCTGCCCCGCAATGTAATTCAACCTTAGGCGTGTAATATTTTTGTCTGATCAAGAGGTTTTGCAGGTAGTGTCTATGTCCAGTTCACGGTGCAGCTTTCCATTCCCATCCAGCAAACAATACCCCAGGTTTAACCTCAAGTGAACATAGCGGGATAGGATCACCTTGCCCTCTCCTCCTCGTATCATCTCTGCTGTCGCAACACAAAGACGGATTGAAATGTAGCAGATAAATATACGCCGTGGCTTTATCTGCTGCCCCTAAGCAGCTTTACTCAAAGGGAAGCTCAAACAATGTTGGCTAATCATAACATTTTAAGAGTCAACGTGTCATCTTGAAACTGTCAAGAACAAGAGGTGGTTTTCGAAGCAGATGACAAGCCCCGTTAAGGGAGCACAATAGAAATGTAGTTGAACAGGGGAGGCAAAGGGCTGAAGCAGTGATGAAACCGAGAGGGGAGACGGAGAGAGAAAGAGCACAGGGAGCACAATAAAGACAGCAAGACAAATACAGACAAAGAAAGACGTATGAGATCGTGCCCCTGCCTCTGTGTACATATGGCGAAACGTGCTGGAGCAGAGAAAGACCAACACATTGAGATAAGCCCCTTTGCTCAGGCTTCCTTTTAAGAGTGATTTGGCAGCTCGGCCTCATGTCTGTTGGCAGGCTGCGACGTATGCTCCCGATCATCTGCTGATCGCTGAATTACTGCATGGCGTTTTTTTTTTATTTATTTTTTTTTATTTCCATTTAACACTATTGGGAGATTTGCTGTGGGGGACTTGGAACACATACGGCGGGAGCAAAACAACTTTACGATCGCCGCTGACATACAGCCGGTCGGTTTTTACGGGCAGGTATTTTGGCTTTACTGGCACAGCTAATCAAACTCAACTCAAAAACAAAGGTCTTCTCTCATTTAAGGATCATTTGTTGTTTTCGTGATGGCGTTTTTGCAGCAATCAGCGAGGTCCCAACTTCAAATACACCTGGGTCGCTGCATTCCTGCTCTTGTGGCCAGGCACTGCTTCTTCTCAGCACAATACGGGAAGTGAGGCTTTTTTTTTTTTCCATATTAGGCAACTACGTCAATGAAATTACTTTATCGTCAGCAGGCTGTATTTATAGTAGATGCACTGTATGGCAGAAGCAGCTCCACAGGAGTGTCTCTGCCGCCCTGCCAGAACAAAAACAACATGTATTTTCAGTGCCAGCTCAAGCTAGTCATTTCATGCTTTTGCATTGCATATTTAAACTAACATGTTCTAGCCTCATGATAAAGCCGAGGGAAATTATTTTTTTATCAGGTGACTGTGCAAATGTGTCACACCGACGTCTATGAACACGACATGCTTTCCGTCCGTTACATGCTCACAGTAAGTTCCGATCGGAATACCATCAACGCTCCACCTAAACAATATGTAACTGAAGAACACAGACTGTAGGGATAGGAATGAAGTGTGACTGTGACCAGACAGGAAAATAATCTACGTAATCCAGATCGAAGCCCTAAAGGCTTTTATAGATCGACGGCATAGATTTTCTCTCTGTCTCCATTTCTACCTGGCTTAGGTTTAATTCAACTCAATTAAATCAACCCGTGAGCCCAGGAGTTCGCAGAGAAAGCAATCATTCATCTTTGTGGCGAGCCACTTCATCTGAGCATAAAAAAAAAAAGCGGGCCCTACTCTGCTCTTTCTCCATAGACACCATTAGGCCACTCAATATAGTTTCAGCCATGCCAGCTCTGTTATAATTACAGCAGTTGACATCTAACAAACAGCTCTTTATGAATGTCCTGGCCTCACTATTACTTTAACGAATGTGGTCATTTTGTCGTAGGTGGCTGCTGGTGTCTGTTGTGTGTGTGTGTGTGTGTGTGTGTGTGTGTGTGCAATAGGTATTACATTTCCTTCCCTTTCCACCCATAAATTAGATCCTAAAGTAGCTTTTACATTCAGGGGGGAAAAAAAAAAAAAAAGTTGAAACGCTTATCTTTCAAAA
>OMLP01014616.1:21561-33033 GCA_900302685.1 Spondyliosoma cantharus
AGTTTATAAGTGCGACACCACTGTCGCTAAAATAAAATCCCGGATACGTAACAATTTCTCATTACATCAAAATGACGTTAGTTATTAGTAAGTGATGAGGACACTATTCATCCTTTTACAAGACACTGTACCATCAAAATGTTGTTTTAAGGGACAAAAACATATATATAGTTGTTTTAACCATGAATTGTAGCATCTAAAATGACGATAAGGTGGTCAATTAAACTGGGAATTTAATTATAAATCATCACACGGATATTTTTCTGCAAAAGAAAAACCCAAAACGTCTTCATATTGGCACAAATCTGACAACATGTATGGCAATACAACCGTCCAACTGATAATCTTAATTAAGCTACGCTAATATTAGTACGATACTCATTTTTAGAATTAGATGTCAGTGGTGCCTGCATAAAATTGTTTCCAACTCACGTGTTCGGAACATTTCCACAAACAAAATATCCTGCTTAAACGATGATTTTTGCAGATTAGCCATTCAAAAACTAAATTTTCGCCGTGATCAAAAAGGCTGTATTTGTCACACACTCGTATCAACAATGTAGTAGCATCATAAATTATAGTGCAATAGCCACAATAACAAAAAAAATATTTCTGCAGTTAGCCTGTCCGGCTCAGTTTCCAGACCATAGTGAGGGAAAAGGAGATTTTTGTCTTTCTCGCTTCAGGCCAAAGTCGAGTTTTGCTGAGGGGCTAAAACCCTTCACCTTTCCAGCAGTTGGGAAACAACTTCACTTTGGTCTTGAGAGGCGGCAAGCATTTATATCCTGACAAACTGCAACCTGCACTGTAGGCTACATCTACCGCTAAACCACCAACTCGCTGCGTTCACTGTCACTCTCCTGCTGCTCACTCTGTCTCGCTCGCCGAACCGCGCGATAGCAACGCACATTACGCCCCTGCCCCAAGTCCTTCTCTTCTAACACAGATTTAACACCATCATAGTTAATTAGTTAAGTCATTACGAAAAAAAAAAAAAAGAAAAAAGATCATATTATGTATCTGCATTCGCTTGGTGTTCGGAGCTCCATTTAATCAAATAAATCACTTTATTCAAATTAAGTGTTTGTTTTTTTTTATTTATATAAAATATGACCACAGACATTCGAAGGCTCATTTGAAAACCCTTAACAGAAGCGCGGAATGTAAAAAATTGCTAATCAGTAGAGCCCTAGAAGTTCATCATTACTTTAATGTATTCATTTATGTATTAGTGCTTTAGGTTTGGACACAATAGCCGTGAAAAAAAAACTGTGCAGCAATAAGCATGCAGACAGGACGACAACCCCACCCCCGCATCCCCACACACAGAAACCTACAGACTGGCTGAGCATAGAGAGAGGGGCTCTAAAGCAATTATAGCAAATTAAATGAATGCCCCCAAGTTAAATAGTGTTAATAGTGTTCAGGGAGACAAATTTGAGATGCAACTCGCAGTGTGATGGCAAGATCCACTTGGATTGCTGAGTAGCAAACAGTAGCTTTAATTATATTCAAACCCTTTTAACAGAGAATCAATTCATAGCATGCTGTGACAGGTTGTTCTCTTTAGAAATAGACTGGAAAGCAGTGTGCATCCGAGTCATTTTTTATTTTTTTTAGTGACACTAAAGTTAGCTCATCTGATGTTATAGTGAATAAACTCAGAGATGAATAAGCGATACCCCCAGAAATTGTTTCGCCTCAGATATATAACGGAAAACAATGAAAACGACTGGCAACTGGTGACACCTTCAGAGATCTGCTCCGTGATTTAAGGTGACAGTGATGAAAATGAAGAAGAACATGCGCTGCCTGGCGTGAGATGATAAAAAGATATCACCCGGCCCTGTACGCAGGTTCGACTGCATGTAACAAGCATGACTATATTTCGTAATGTATTCATTGAAAAAGTTACAATATGGCTCATCGCTCGCCACAGTATTTTAAACCCAAAGCAGACATGCATTCAGAACACGGACTGTATTGTATTCTCCACACTCTCACACCCACTGTGGTTCATGTCCTCTCTGTAAGACCAGTGGATCCTTACAAAAGTCCACTCGATCCTCCCATTCAAGGTCTCAGAGCTGCTGCCCACAGGCTGGAGCCTATACACTTGTGCAAGCTGCCCGACCACCAGCCTCTACGCCTGAGGCAGCCCACCTACTGAACTCATTTCTCCATCTTATCCCAGCTGTGCAGCATCACCAACCTCCTCCCCTCTCATTGCACTCACACAGGACTGATACATGCATTTAGCTTTGCACTGGTTTTCTGCTCATTAAATGCATACTTATGTATTGTCATTAACTTGCGGCCACATCTATATGTGTCATGTAAAATCCCATTCCGCTCCTACACTTTGTCTATTTATTTATCCATTAAAAAACTTAATTATGAATGAATGTCACATTGAATAATTCATGTGCACCCCAGTGCGGCGAATAAATAGCTAGTGCACCTTTGCTTCCTCCCCTTCAGTGTTCCTTCAACCCTTTTAGTAGCACCATGGCACTACTGTAGGTTATTGGTCTTTCTTCCTCTCTGGAGGGTTCTTGCGCACTTAGTCCTTATTAAAATCCCTCTGGCATGTAAACACACACACACACAGTGACGCGTGCACACACGCACACACAGAGCAGCACGCGCACAGGCCAAGGACCGTCTGCTGGTACAAACCATTTATTAAAGCTCCTGTGAAGGTCCTGGCAGTCAGCCAGAGGGAGACATGACTTTGGATCCCATTCATGTCCACATCAGCAGAGTAAAATGTTTCTAGGTGTTGATCCATGACAGCCATTATTGCTGCAATCCAGTTTTATCACTGTCAAATTCTACAAAAGGGAAAATAAGCCCTTTTTTCTGCACTTTAACAGATTGTCAATACAGCTCAACCAATCCAAACAGCTGCTGAGGGAGTTTATTTGCTTTTGAAGACATGTTTTGAATAGGGAGGGGACAAACCGCCCCACTGTCATCTTATCTCTACAGGGCCACAACCTCCCCGAAACTGTAACATATAATGGAAAAATGCAACCTTCAAATACACCAGAACCGAGAAACATTACATAATAACCTCTGAATCGACAATGTATGGAGAGATATTGAAAGCTGAAGTTTTCCCACTAATACACAAACGGGAAAAAAAAATAAAAATAATTGAAATGTATCAATGTTTGCTTGCAAACTTGCGCTAAAGCATGCTAACAGAATGTTTGGCCAATGTTACGTTTATAGAGGGTTTTTAATGGAATCAAAGCTAAATCATGTGAAGAGCACGCCTTAACTGAATATTAGCAGAGTTTAAGCGTGGATTTAACCGAGAGAGAGAGAGAGACAAAGGAAGGCAGATAGAACAGAGACGAAGTGAGACAGACAGATTATGTATTCAGTAGTGTTGACAGGCATGAAATTCCTGCACCAAATTACTGCGGGGCAATAATCAGCATCAATCAAGTGTAAACCCAACGTGACGTCACCCACTGGTTTTATAGGCTTTTCTGTTTTGAAGCCTGGAGTTTGGCAATACAGCTGGCGCCATCTTGTTTTCGTTGGAAACAGAAGTGACAATGCTCGGACGAGGGGATGGAGCCGGGGAGGACGTCCAGATTCGATTTGACCGAGAACCCGAGGACACTCTGGAGTAGCGACTTGCCAATCACAAGTTAGCCGCACCCTAAAACTTACCCCAGTGTGTCATGCATTTTAATCAAAGTGGGACGATAATGTCACGCTGTATTGAAGAGTACTTGAAACAGCATTTGAGATTGTACACTAAATAAGCAACTGTTTACTGGGGCAACACATTGAGTGAGAAGTAGGGTCATTTTCTCATATACTTCAATACAAATGGACTTTTTTTTGCAACCAGTGGAGGCACCCCCTGCTGGGCATTAATATAATGCAGGTTGAAGATCTAACTTCCAAACACTGTCCATGTTTTATACAGTCGGTAGTATTATCATTACCATTGAACAACTTCCAGTGGAATCATAAATCCTAACACTTTATATGTAACTGATGTTATTATAGACATATAGAAATCTTGATATTATCGATTACAACTCCTTCAATAAGGTTTATCTACCGTGTTGATCCCCTTAAAGCAACGGCTCAACTAACCTGCCATTTATCCACACTGTTCAAAACACTTTTAGCCACTAGATGCCAACTCAGGTGTTTGAACTAGTATAAAAAATGGATCCGGCTCGCCCAATCTTTTCACACAAAACACCAGACACCGCAGTGTCTCACACACACACACACACACACACACACACACCCCAAAAACAACAGCAAATCTCCACACTGAAATAACCTCAATAAGAAAAGAGATGCCCCCAAAAAGCTAACAGCAAACAGCACTTAGAAGCAGTCCCATCAAACCGACCAACCGCCAGTTCACTCCGCTCTCTGCACTCTGGGAAGATGCAACCCCACTCGTTGCCCACATGGCATGCAGAAAAAAAGTCTGCTGTGTCATCACCATACATTATTACCACGGGTGACATCAGGTAATACCTTCAATTTATTCTTTCAACGCTTATCGGCATACGTTGCATTTAACTCAAAACAGCAGAGGGAGTGGTTGTGCAGCCCAGGGGTGCAGTAATCATTAAGGGGCATGAAACTATACAATCCTAATTTACAACTTCTTCATCGGCTCCTTTCTGTGTAGAGGGAATGATCTACAACAAGGTGGTCTGTTTCAGCGGTCAGAGGAGGTCTAATGCATTTGGTAGAGGCTGATAACAGTGCTTCACTTTCACACCGAGCACTCAGAGGGAATTACAGTACGGGGCTGCAGAGAGGAGAACGTCTGAGTGCTTTAGTTAAAACCAGGGCTAAATGCTATCTCGTGCTTACATACTCCCTGATCCATGCACACTGAGGCCGCCTGATCGTTTTGGCGCTCGGGCCATTTACATTTTCACTTGACACGGTCACTCATACTGTATATTCTGCTCCACAGAAATCGATCGCGCAAGCCAAAGGCCTCTCCTTTTTCTACAGAGCACTGGTCTCCAGCCAAGCCATACCTGGATTGAGAGATATGAGGATGAAAGGATTGGGTGCACTGAGACCATAGCCGTGGGGGAGAGATTTTTCAGTGCGAGGTTGAACATGCTCACGTAATGCTTTACAGAGGATGGGTATGGAGCCTCTCCTGGGAGGAGCAAGGCAGCAAATAATGTGAGAGTATCTATTAGCTTTTGGGTAACTGCTGCCCGCCATCTGAGAGGCTGTATGAGCCCTCGATGACTAATCTATCAGTCGAAGCATAAGGGGCCTGCCACACAGCTCTCGCCGACTTCACTCTTTCTCTCTTTTTATTGCTCCAGCTGAGACGCCCCTGATTCCTCCCCATTAGGAGTGCTGTTCTTTTAACATGCCTACCCGGCGAGTCCGACACTACACCCGCAAAGGACACCCTGACCAGTCGCCCTGTCACTCTCGCGCCCAGTAACTACTTCCACGCCGGAGGAGAGAGAGAAACTGAGCCAGCGCTTCCTTTCGCGTCAGCCTCGGCCAATGCTGTTCATCACCCTCGCAGTGAAGGCTAAATATGAACACACATATGAATATATGAATAACTGAACAAGTGGTTATTGTTATTCACCTGCACGCACTCTGCCGAGCCTGCAAAGTCTTTTGTTTGGAGCCTGTAGTTCTGCTGAGCATGGGCTTTCTGACAGAATGTCTGAAGTAGGGCAGAGGGGAGTGGGAGCACAGGTGTTACTGAGTGGCTCTTTTACCGAGAAAGAATGACCTGTGTCTGCAAATGCCCCCTCTGTCTGTCTGCGGAGCTTCCTCCCATGCCCCTGTGCCCTCTTTCTTCGGTGGCTACCATGCTGGCATAAAGACCTGCCATTTGCCCAGATGGCGGACAGCAGGGGTCCCCCCCCACACACACACACACACACACACACACACACACTTTCTATGTCAGTGAAGTGCTGCCCCCCTGAGTGTGTCTGAGATGCATCTTTGGCCCATATGCCCAAATGAAAAGGAAGACTAGAGCAGAGAGATGTGCATCTGTACTGCCCGAGACAACAAAGGTAAACAGACATATAAAAACATCTGACCTTCATGCAGCCTTCTTATTGTAGCCTTGTCTTTCTTATTTTATCTCCAACAAATGTCATGTCATGCGAAGGACACAATCTTGAGGACACACATCCATCCAAAACACACTTTTGACTGGTCTGAGGCCGGCGTCGTGATACTTTACTGAGATAAGGCGATCGTAAACATGCCAATGTGTCAGCAACTTGGCCGAGTAAACCTAAACAAACCGAGGTAACCAGTTCTTCCTGATACAACAGGCTTTCTGTGTTTTGACTTGAGAAATACATAGCCGGAGTCAAGCCCACTTGGAATCGCTTCAAACCTTCTTCCTCTTCTTCTTTATAACGTTCAACACGAGGCCTCTCCACCGGTTTGCATACAAGCTTATGAGAAAATGACCTTAAATCTCACCTGATTTATTACCCCAGTAAACCGTGTCCAAGTCTTCTTCAATACAGCATTATGTTCAATTGGTAAATTATAGTCCCCTTTCGAGTAAAATAGTAAATAAATCTTTAGGGCATGGCTTTGTTGTGTGAGACGAGGCACATTGTTGGGTTCTTTGTCACATGCAGTCAGGGTGTCCTCCCCTCTCGTCACTTTTGGCTCCGAATATATATGGCGACCGCCGCAATGCCAAACTTGAGGCTTCGAAACGGCAGTCCCCAAACCAACGAGCGACAACATGATGGCTTTACACTTGGCTTTGCCCTTTCGGCCACCTCCTTCTTTACAAGCCACCAGCTTAGTCGGTCTGTAGGTCGCGAGGCTGGACTCCTATTTAAATGAAATTATCAGGACAGGCTCAGGAGAGAAACTGACCACACTTGACCTTCACTTCTTTGCTTCCTTTCCTTTCCACTGCTTATGCTTTCTTTCAAATGTGGTTTTCTTTCACTCAGCTGCAAGGTTACACTACAGCAATATCCAAAAGTCTTTTTCCTTTTTCAGTACTTTTGGTATCCAATCCAGACCGACCATGCTTAATTCCGCAAAGGTGTTTATGTGAAAATAAGATAACATGGTTGTGTTCAGTTTTGGCCAGCGTGTTAAATGGAAGAAATTACTATGAAATTCAGTTTTATTCAGTTCATATTTAGGCATTCAGTGTCTTATTGTTGGAAATGTATTGAATGAATAATTACATTTAAAATAACAAAGAATCTGCTATGCATGCATTAGAAATGGAGTGAATACAGTACATTTTCTATCAGTGCTTTGCCGGGCTTGCGGTGCCGTCTATTGAGTATGAGATAAAAGGCGGGAAACAGTGGCTTTGCGCCTACCGCTACACATCAGGCTCTTCAAGTTCATAATGTCATGCTGACACCAGGAGACAGGTAGTGCCAGGGGTGATGCCCAGGAGTGAAGGGAAGGTCAGCGAAGCTTCACAACCGAACCGGTGCTGATGCCACAGCATGTACTGCTCAAGTGCTTGGCAGTGCATCTTAACAACAAAATGTGACATTTTTAGAAGCTGTCAAATTGCAGTCTAAAAAGCGGTCTTGACTGGGGACCGGGCCAGAGCACCGCTGCAGGGCTTTCAATCTGGCCGTAATGGGAAAGATGGAAGAAGATAAGATTCCAATTCAGCCATTTCTGCGCGGCCCAATGTGATCACACCGCAATCCGACAGGGCATTTGGGGAGTTGAGAGAATTCTTAAAAAGACAGAATATCTTCAAGTATGGCTTGATACTCACAAATTCCATCACTGCTCCTTAATTGTTCAGCTCACTGAAAGTAAGTGATATAATCTGGTAGTGTTACCAATTCCGTCCTCGATCGCCCGTCATAAAGCCCTCGATCGCTGTGCGACTGCATGGGGAATATTACACCACAGTTGCAAAGAAACTGGCTCACGTCCACATCAAGGGAGCAGGACAAATATTTATTTATTGCATTGATGTGATATTTTTGAAAATATGTTTTGGTTACAGGTTGCGTTTGGGGTTATCACGTTTGTGGCTGCAATGTGCTCATTTCTTTGAGGCATTGATGTAATTCCGTCTCATATACAGTACTTTAGACTTCAAGAAACAATCATAATCTAACTGCTATTCTCTAAAAGAACTTAATTTAATTTCCTGTTTGTGATCCCACCCTACCGGTGTTAGCCAACCCGAGGAGTGTTGTGTCAAGTCACTATGGTACCATGGTGTTTCCACATTAATGTATTCTCATTAAAGTTGCTTTTAGAACGTGTGCACACCTGTGGAGAAACGAATTCAATAGCACGAGAGCAACAGACTCTTTGGACCAAGCTGCAAAATCTGGCTCAATTTAAAACAGACAATTATTCATCCAGTGAGACCACTGGGCATTATAAGCCTAATCATACGAACACAGGCAATGCTCTGAGGCTTCCGTATACCAGCCTGGTAACTGCAGCTTCTGCTGTGACATGACCACAAATGTAACATGGAAATTTATATTCTGTATCCCTAAAGAGGTTTGCATAAATAAATATATATCTCCAAGATGGCGTAGTGTGGGGTGCGTAAAAGCTAAATGCATTAAGATAAATTCTAGTAACACTGTCTGAATATGGGAACAGTGTTTGGCTCGACTTGAAGCAACGTTGCTCAACACAAAGAAGGGCAAGATATCAGAGCCATTTCAGATTTTTTAATTAGCCACTCAAAGACCAGGCAATTACGTATATTTGTTGTCTTTGTACTATTAATAATAATTATTTAAAAAAAAAAGAACTTTGCATTGGCACTCTGCCAAACTACACCAACAGGGTATCATGACTCGCAACTCCCCATGCATATGTACACGCTGTCTACACCCCCATCAACTATTTCTAATTAATCTCCAGGATTCATTTTGTCGCCCTGGCTTGTCTTTATAAAAAACGGGCACGAGAATGGGCCTCAAATACAAAGAAAAAGAGGAAGAGCAGGAAGAAAAAGATTTCTTGTTTCTTTTAGCCAATCTAAATTCTCACATTTTTCTAACAAAAAGCTCATGAGTTGCTGAAACAATACCCTCTTATCTGCAGGAATTGGGTGAAATTTCCGCTCTGTCTCCCTTTTATTAGGCCATATTCAACCTGTTCGCAATTGAGAGCACAGCCTGAAAAGCTGCTTTGTGCTGCGAGGAGATAGTGCTACCGGTTGCTGTTGGTTTTCAGCTCTCCCCTTTTTACCTTTACCCGTCAAGTCCGGTTTACAAACACCAACAAAAAACATCGTTTCATCACTCATTGTGGCATTCCTGAAAGTGGTGTTCGCCGCTGCTTACTCTTGCTCTGAGAGAGTAAGAAAGATAAAGTGAAAGGGAGAGCTCACCCCAAAAATCACCCTTAGTCACTCCATCTCCTGCATCTGCTCATGGACGACAGGCTCGAGTGTAATGACATCCTTCTCCCTGGAGCTGTGATGTTGGCTAGCTTAGCTTAGCTTAGCTTAGGTAGCTAGCCTTTCAGCCATTAGTGGACGGATGCTTTCATCTGTGCAGTGATACGGTTTGCAGTAGAGTATTTTTGGGGACAAAGCCAATATCAATATCAGGGAGTTAAACATATTCCAATATAAATATAATGGCAGGTTTACACAAATGTTTTGCAGTGATTCCTAAAATGTGGTTATCAAACACTTGCTAGGAGCAACGCTATCAGGAAAATGTGAAAAGAAGGTAACGCCTCCACACTTACACCATGAGTAAGTGTTACAGGTGATCTTTGACCTTGATGAATGAGATGACGAATCTGATAAATGATTTATGTTTGATGGTTTGACAAATGGCTTTGAATTTCTGTGATGCCTCATGTGTTTCTTTCCAATGTATTTTAGGATTATCAGGGTATTTTTGAATGTTTATTATTCAGGGCAGTTTGGATGATTACCCACACCTGCATTCACGCAGCTGGTCGGCCTATTGTGTAAAAAAGGGCAGCGGTCTCCATGTCTGAGAGAGTTGTGACAAGGGATTTTAAACAGAGACGGGATATTTTACAGTTAAACAATAAACTTCATTGTGACACGACACCAGTGCACTGAAACAGTTAAATTCTCGGGGCAATTTAATAATCATAAAACAGCCCAGGCATCTTTTTTCTGCATGATAATTTCTAAAATAGAAAATCTTCTCAAACCGGCATCAGTGAGCCAACAACATAGACGCTGATTATCAGGCCTATATTGATATCATCGGCCCGATATGTCGGTCGGCCTCTAGCACAAGGTAAATAGTTCCTGCATGAAACAGGGTCTGTGGATTATCTAGAGTCTAGGTCATGATTTCTGGAAAGAGACATTGCTGTTGAGTTTTTCAGATGTATTTTTTGGGCGCTTTGAGCATCACAAGTCGAGTGTCACTTGGTTCCATTACATACAAGAGGAGGCAGACATCTCTACGGCTGATATCTCCAAAACTTGACAGCTCAACGATCTAGGTGGATAAATAGTACTACAGGCAAGAGGGAACATATGTATGTTTGATTTTGGGGGTGAATCGTCTCTTTAAGTCAGAGGTGTCCAGTCACCTGGTAGTGCAGTACACATCGGTGCAGAAGTCTGACGAGCACTGCCCAAATATTTAGCAAAGAGAGGAGGAGGAGGAGGAGGAGAGGGAGAAATGAGGAGAGGATAAAGAGCTATTTGTATGTGGTAGGAGCCTTTTGTCGACAGTCAGCATCAAAGGACTTTCTTCCATGTCCTCTCAGCCCCTGTCAAATTGTCATCGAACCTTCCTGGAAATCAAAGAAACCTTCCGCACACTCGCTGTGACATCAACTCCCTCTCTTTGTCTCTCCCTCAATAAGACAGACACACATGCACATTTCATCTTGAAAGGGGGAAAAAAAAAGAAAAAAATCTGTCTGCTATTTGGGGGCTCTCCAAAGACACACCACTGAACAAACTGAACTACATTCAGCCTCCCGCACATCCCCTCTCGAAACAGACTTTATTCTCTCTTAACGCTGTGGGGGAAAATAGAAAGGTGTTGCATGCTGGAAGAAAAAGAAAGATGATGAGAATATGATTGTAAAAAATGATCCCAGTGACGCCATTACTGAGCTATTTAGTCGTGGAATCTAATTCGAGGTCCCGACATAAAAAACCAGGACCAAAATGTCCAAGCTGATTTACAGTATGCAGCTCACAGTCTTGTTTTTCTCCAACGACGGCTCCACCAGTGGTTAAGTAATGACGGAGGCAGAGTTTGAAATGTGAGCTCAAAGAAGGAAATGCATGTTCCTCTAATCTCTTTCAGATAGGACCGGGAAAAAAAGCCTGCTCAATGTTGCATTTGGCTGCTTTGTGTTTTGAGTGAAGGATCAGGCTGGAACTTCTGACAGTAGAAATATGCTGCCTTTTGAAGTGAAGAGCGTTTTGAAAAAAAAAGAAAAAATAGGGAAAAAAAAAAAAAGAAAAAAAAAAAAAAACATCAA
>OMLP01014619.1:12140-35296 GCA_900302685.1 Spondyliosoma cantharus
GAGAATGAGCTGCCATCAATCCGCTTCCCTTTCTTTTGTTCTGTGGCTCTTTTGCTCCTGCTTGTATTTATCTCTGCTTCTCATTTCACGAAACACCAGATTCTAAATTCAACAAGCTCAAGGACACGGAGAGGCTTTGCACATGATCAATAAGAAGCCAGCTCAGGGTCAGTCGGGGGTGAGGCGCTCCTCTGATCATGATCAGACTTCGATCATACCAGCATAGATATTTTCAACAAGTCATGCGGCTCCTTCTTGTATTGTTACGAAGGAACAGCTTTGACATACCGAGGCGTATTATCCTTTTTTTTTTCCCCCCCTCCTCAACCCCCACAGTGAATTCATCGCTGTGGATTTGTAGAGGCAACGATGCGTCACTAAGGAGTGAAGCGTGTCTTTCATACACAGAGGGCGCAGCTGAGCTTTGAGACCTCTGTCCAGCTACATTTAATCATTTCAACTCACAGGTGTGAAAGAGCACAAGAATCAAATCGTTGTGTTAAATGCACCACGGCGCTGATTCTCAGCGACACATCAGAGAACAAGACGGCGAGTGTACAGCCTTCCTGGAGACTCCACGGGCTGTACTTAGGCACAGGAAATGCTAATATTCTCACAATGCAAAATGCAAAACCTGAAGGACGAGGGGTCGCAGGGTGGGAAGCTAACAAAGCACTGCACAAAAAAAAGGGTTAAAGCAAACTGGTCCCTTGGTGTCTAAAAGGTTTGCGGTGGGAGTAAAACCCACTGATTCTATCAAATGATAGATGAACAAAAAAAAAGCATTCAACCCAAACACCAAAGGTGAGTCACTGATCAGGGGAGAATCAAAATGTATAGAAAATAGCCTAAAGAAACACTCAACACAGATTTCCCCCCCCAAACAGAAACCACAGAGAGTCAACTGATGGCGTCGACTCCCTTAAACAAACAACCATCCGAGCAGGAAACCTGCAACCCCCTCATAAAGCCTCCCTCAGCTGACTGATTGCAGCCAGCTGAGGGAGAACATCACAGGTGCACCCGATAGCTTCTGATGACCTGTGACATGGCTCTTGTGAAATCCCTGTTAAAGTCAGGATTTTCTCTGTCCACGATGCAATGCTGACTTGCTGTTATTCAGTTGTAGGTATGACATACCGAACATTTCTTCCTTACGAAGTCCTTTTACTTGCAAAAAACTTTATCACCTCTGCCAAGGAGGTTATGTTTTCACTCAAGTCCATGCTTTGTTGGTTGGTTGGTTGGTTGGTTGGTTTGCTGGCAGGATTACACAAAAAACTACTGCATGTTTCCACTAAACCTGGGTGGAAGATGATAATGATAAAGGGAGAGATCCAGAAAAAATGGATGCACTTGCTCTTTAGCTAAATGAAGACAGGCTGGGAATTGATCTTGTCTCTGGAGGTGTTTGCTCTGCATGTTCCTTCCTTCATCAGCTCATGAAGGTCTCAGGAGCAAAACGCTGTATTTCTAATTAAGCTTAAGCAAAAAAGCAGCGTGAGGGAGTTCTCTCTCCCGGGTATTTCCTCCTATACACCTGACGACAAGAAGCTGAAGGTGTGCACGAGCCTTTACAGCCTGTGCTTTCCTTACTGCATCGTTCCTGTGGCGGCAGTCAGCTGACATATCCTCACAGGCTGCTGTCAAGTGTTTTGGAAAGGATCATGGGAAAACATCCAGACAAATCATTCATCAGCAAAGTATCGAGTAGGATTCAAGTGGGCAAAGCGGGGAAAGCGCATTTCAGTAAGAGATCCTTATGTCATGGAAATGACCATTTACTGCAAACGGCTATGAGGCTAGATTTGGCAGAAAAGACTCTGCAGAGATAATCTCCCAGAATAAAAACACGCATGAATGTTAAAATCTTAGATAATCAACAATACAAAATACCCAGCACATCCTCACATCTCCAACTGCCAGTGACTCCCAAAACAACATGACCATAGTAGCATACCAGCAGCATGCGTGCCGGAGCTTTGTCGTGCACTTGCGTTTCGGTTTGGGTTAGCCAGGAAAACTACTTGGTTAGGTTTGGGAAAACACTGTGGTGAGGAATAAATAAGTAGTTCCCAGTTCCCAGTCAGGACTTTCAACGTCAACTGCAACCGGAAGTGAGACATCTCGTAAAGTCGGACGTGCCTCACCAACCCCGACCTCAAAATCCAAGATGGCTGCTGGGAATGACGTCATTCCCAGCTCCAACTTCCAACTTCTGAGGTAAATGGAACGCACTATGCTAAGTTGTGCACGTACCATCGTTACGTACGTAACTTTGGTTAGGTTTAGCAACTTCATTTCGTTCACTGTTGACTCGTGGTTTCACACTACAGCAGTCCCTTTGGTGAACCTCCTGCGCTTGTCTTTCCCGTCCATCCCCAACCTCCTACAGACTTTGACGCTCTCTATACCAGCTGGCCTGTCTTCCTCCTATACGCTGCCAAAACAATTACTGCTCCCACAGGAGGCCAGTGCCTCACAACGAAAGTAATTGTGGGTTAAAATACCACAGAGGGGGAGGTCGGGATGATTGTTGTTGCATGCATACGGCTGGACTTTACAAGAGGCAAGTGGAATTGCGGCTAATTATAGTGTTATTGCGGTAAAAGCTTTTAGTTATTTGATAGATGAAATCTGCTCATCAGATGATTCTCATGCATCCGCACACACCACTTTCATTTCAGCGGAAATGCAAGGAGTATTTCTTCATTCAGGTCTTTGTGGTTTTTAATAATGAAACCAGGTTTTCAATTATTCTTCCAGGCTAACAGCTGAGGCTCTGTTGTTCTGGGCAGGAACACATCCCCTGGGTGAACGTATATAAATCCAGCATTAGATGCGCTGTGTTTCCGAGGGCAGACTTCAGAACGCTCTGCGGGTTCATGACGTTCCCAGCAGCTGCAGATGTCTGAGGAAGCGTTCAGGGAGCGCAGCTCTGAGGCTGAGAAATCATGATTTATACATCAAGACTAACCTCAAATGTTTCATTAATATCCGTATAATGATTAATATGGGAAGTATTTTAGAAATCACAAGCGCTTCTTCTGTGGTGATGAAGACAGCTGAACGCTGTGTACAGTTCCCTTCAACTTTCCCGAGTTTGTTCGTGTTTCTTCCAGCCTGTTAATTACACAGAAGCAATCATTTGGCACCGTGAGCGCTGTCCATTGTTCTGATGATGTTTTCTTTGAAGTGGCGTCTCTGAGGGTAGCGAACGCTTCCCTTTTCCTGCCAATCGATTAAGCCAGCCGGCCGGTGGGGTTTGCTGAAGTATTCTTGAGGAAGATGAGCATTTCTTTGTTTGAGTGCGAGCCATTATAGATTGAATTGACAGCTAGCCTGAGCAACCCAATACCGTCTAATTCTTAATAAAGGCCTCTCAAAAAGGCAATGCCACGTCCACGTAATCGAGGCTTTGGACTGATTATATTAAGCTAAGTCTGGATCACGCAAATGTGGCATTTGCGATAGAGAAAGTAGACAAAATACCTTGTAATGCAGTCTGTATACTGACCAATAAACCTTTAATCTTATGGGTGCAGTACGTAAGAATTGGCCACCACTACATTTCATACATATCCAGCTAAGCCACTTACTCCTGGTAACTGTAGCTGCCATTAGCCAGTTAGCGCTGTTAGCCGTGCAGCTTGCGATCTGGATTTGGGAGCTCGGAGTGTTAATTTGGAGAAAGGATGGGTGCTAGCATAGATACATTAGTATCATGTCAAAACTCATATTTCTTCGCATTCTGTTGATAATTTTGGTTGATTTTTCAAAGTTTTAAACTAAAATTTGTTTGCGTTGCACCTTTAACGTGTGCTTTTATCCCTTCATCTTGCCGATGGTGTCACTTTTCCTTTAATGCTCAGTCTGACTGCCGAGGAGCGAGCACAACGTCGGCGAGCATCATCTCACACTTCTAAACTGTCAAAAAAGTGGCATTGCTTTCACGTTGAAATGAAGTCATCTTCAGGCCCCTTCAGGAGCCGCAGAGAACGGCTCTTTGAACGAGCCTCCTGCCTCCACAGTCTTTCTCGCTCAGCCGAATTTAATCTGTGACTAAAAAAAGGACCCCGGTGGAAGCACACCCCGAGACAAATTCATTATACTCAACATTAAGTGCAGGCATGGCGGCATCTGCATTTGTTTCCATGACAACCAGCGAATAATGACATACCTGGCTGAGACCTGGACCGGCCCATTGTGGCATTTTGGCAATGCAATACCGTGCGACTGTCAGTCTGCAATCAGGCTTTAGTTTGCTGCTGCTTTGGGTCTGTTAATGAGGCTGGATCAGACGCTGACTCACATCACAGCACCGAGGCTGATGAAACGGCTTTCAGTGTTTGCACGTCTTAGACATGAAATCTACTACTTCTGCCTGCTAATAAGAATTTGCTCCAACACCGTCTTCTTTTGAAGATCTTTTAAAGGGGCTCAGTGGAAGTTCTGTGTTGTCGCATCGCATTTTTCCCGTCACGTCTCAATCTGAATCTGAATGTTGACGCCTGCTTTCTAATCCAAAAACACTGACTTGTCATCACTTCAGCCGGTATGCAGGAATGAAACACGGCCTGCATTCGATCCATTCTCATATTTATCCAACATTCATGTCTTTTTATGAAGTGTTTTATTGTCGGCTCTCGTCGTAAATCAATGAGCAATTGACGGAGTTGATCTCTGCGCACCTTTTTGTTGTAGAATGAGGCGAGTAATGACTCGACCGTTTCAGGCAGCCTTGAAGGCTTCCCACACGATTTGAATGGAGGTGTGCGAATGCATTCAGTTATTCAAAGCTTTGTTTTCGCACACACTGCCATGAGTCACGCTCCTCTCCGTTTCTCTCTCCGCGCAGAGCCGTTGAAAGTCGCTCGCGCTCGGGCGTAATGAAGTTGAAAATCATGCAGCACATCTAAGAGGAGCAGCGGTTGGATTTTATTAACCTCAGCAGACACAATATAGGGAGATTAAACACCAACACCCCATTAAATCTGAGTCAGAGGGATGCTGCTGGAAATCAGGCACGGCCTCGGGTAAACTCGTCAATATGCCTCTTCCCAGTGGCGAAGACCCGGGCCAGAGGTGAGTGGCTCCCGCCCCTGTACGCTCAACATATTAATTACACGCTCCGCAGTGCGCATAATAATAACTGTTGCTTTAAACAGCGGCTGCTGAAAGAGGAAGTAATCCATCCAAATACACACACACACACACACACACACACACGCACTGGGAAAATGACATAACATGGTTTTTAAGCAGCAGTGAATAGTAATTAAGCGCATTCACTCAAGAGCAATTTTGAGGTAACTGTAATTCACCTCCGGTCAACAGAGTCAGTCGTGTATTAGATGTCTATGACTGGAAAGCGGTTGTGTTCAAGGTCCAAAGAGGTGAAACGATTTAACGTTTCATTAAGAAGGCAAAGGTCGGAGAAAAGTTAGAAGAAGTATGTGTAGCTGAAAGTTTTTTTCTTATTTCAAACCTGATTCGTGACCTCACAACCCGACCCGTGAGTTCGGAACCACTGAACCAAACTGTCTGCTGCTCGGGTCGTCTCTATCAAAACAAAACAAAAGACATTTGCTGAGTGATGTTCGGGGAGGGGGCGGGTTGAGCAGGTAGTCGCTGCTCTTAGAGCCAGCTAGCTCTGGAGGAACAAACACCCGGACTCTGCTCTGATCTGGAGCCGCTTACCGAAGGTACCGGAGGAGCGCTTCGAGGTTACTTTTGAACAATTCCACTATTGTTTCCTCAGTATTCACTCGACTGACGACCAAAAGGAAATCATGTATGGATTCCTCTGAGTCTGAACACTGGTGGAAACATTTGGGATCGTGTCAGTACACAACTCAACAAAATACATGTTAATACTTGTTGTTTTTAGACATTTGAATGCAGAACTCCTACAAATTATGTCCTGAAGTGTTTAAAACTGGTTCAAATTCGACCAGCGACAAAAGTAAAAAGCTTTTATATTGATACGAGCTGCTATGCAAACTGGTACTTTTGATCCTTATTATCATTACATTTGGCTTATACCTCTTTGCTTTTACATAAGTTACATTTTGAATGCAGGGCCTCTTTTGTGATAATAGTATTTTTTTAATGAAAATGAAATTAACCGCGACCACACAGAACGCTCACAACACTACAAACAAGAAGACCTGAGTGTGTCTTTCAACTCCGGCCAATTGATCCATCAGCTCCTCGTTTCTTTCCTTTCTATCTCCGGCCTGTGCTCAGCAGGATCCAGCTACTGTAAACGCTCCACTGATCACGAGCCAAGGTGTGTGTGTGGTGTGTGTGAGGTTAACCGCTCACCTCGGATACACCACTTATTTCCTCTGAGCCCATCGCTCAGATTAATCCCCTGCATTGAGAGGGGGACCGATAAACAAGCTCCGCAAGACGCTCGCGTTTTCACCTCGCCAGATGACTGATTAATAAGGCCGTCTGTCTGAAGTAATTGAATCTGCGAACACGGCATTCTTACAGAGACGCTGAATCTCGAGGTTAATTCATCTATCTGTATTTTTGTCATGTTCTTATTACAGGAGGTATTTGATTGTTTGGCCACTCTGAGGCTGTTTCCTTTGCATTCATCAGCTCAGAAACCGTGTCGCCGCACGCCGCTGGTGCACTGCAGAATATTCTGTGAATCCATATCCGATTTACTGGATGACAGATCTGTAAAACACAGGCGCAGAGGGCCGTTGTGTCGTCTCATGCTCTTTCTTAATGTTTAAACACCAACAAAGGAGTGTTGTTGTACGTCTGAACTCGTTAGCGGGGTCTGGGAGCCTCTTTATTTAGTTGCTGGTGATCAATAAAAGGAAGGCTACCCTTCAGATGCATCTTCGTGCCGAGAAACGTCCGGGAATAAGCAGCAGAGTATTAGCCTGAAGCTGCGTGTTAATAATTGACTTCTTCTCAGCAATTCTGTGTACACTACCCTGCCGTGCGACTGTCCTCTTTGTGTTCAGGGTGGAGATCAATCCCCCGGTTTCCCACCACCACCCTTTCGTGGTGATCCATCTGCGGTTGCCACGGAAACACTCGCATGAAACAACACCCAGAGGTATGTCTGAATGTTAATTCGCCTTTACGCCGAGGCCACAATCCATCGTCGTCCGGGCTCAAGCTGTTTGGCGTCGGCTACATTTCCCTCACCATCCACTTTAAAATAAGGCTGGTCCTGCTGGAGGAACCGGGGGAGTGTGGGGGGAATAGGGGATTCATCGGCATGGTAACTTTTTTAATTGTCAGAAATTAAGATTCATGAAATGTATCCCTGTAGCAACTGTCCTTTGCGTGCAGAAGAAGGACAATGATAAGTATAAATCATCGCAATGTAAAATAATGGCGTGTTATTGTGGACCGCAGGTGGTTCGAGGACGCGGCGCTCCGTCCCCCTGTTGCGTCTGACCGCTGTCACGCGGTTCGTTGATGGATGATAACAGACAGCAGCTCAGACGGCGCGTCACCGCGCGTGTTCTGAGCAGGCCGAAGGTTGCGAGGTCGCACCTGAGAGTTACTCGCTTCGGGATCCAGAAGCAAACTGAGCTCCAGCTGCAAGAGCCCAGCCCGCGCTGGACTATATTTTCCACTCGCACGGCAGCGTGGTGGAGACGGGCGATGGTGCCCGGTGGCTTCACTGACTCAGTTGGGTTTACAATTGAGTCAGTGAAGCAAATAAGTGAGTGAGTGAGTGAGTGAGTGAGTAAATAAATGAGGTGAGAGTCAACAACTGGAGCGCCGAGTCCTCATCCTGACACGAGCTCGGCCTCTTCCCTCCCGCACATGATCCTCTACGCACTCCGTCTGATGGATGAATGGGTGGCTGAAGGTTAAAAGGAGCAGCAAATACGCAAGTTGGTTCGTGCTTCGTTTATTCACCAGGCGGTTTCGGTCTTGACTGTGTGAATCACAGCTCAAAATTGCTCCCTATTCTCTATTGCATGAGTCATTCTCCCCTGTCCCCCTGCTCACTTGTGCATTGACAGAAAGTCAGCTTGACTCTGCACTTATTCTTGTAACCTTTCCATCCACCACTGACATGCTGTGATTTCGATTCTGCGGTATTTTTATCCCTTGTTTGTGTCTTTATCTGGATTCCCATCAGACTGTATCAAAGCTGTGCTTCGTTTGGGTCCATTTGAAAACATAATGACACGGGTAAGATAAGACAAGACTATCTTATGCTGTCGAGGGGAGTGAATCCCTCTTATGTTCAATTATATATTCACCCCGGCCACCACAGATGTAGTGAACCTTTATGTTTCTTGAGGTTCAATTAAGTCAATTCTTGTCACAGTGCTGTGCTCGTGCTCTGGCTGACTTGACTGGGTTTAGAAAAAGACCTCGTTTCTGCTTTAAACACATGGTTCTGTCGCCACGAGCACGGCTGGAAATGTCCGAAATATCTGATTTCTGTCGCACAAACACAGCTGAAACTTGTCCCGTGGTCTCCTCAGAAATGTCCGGTGGCGTCGTCCTCGCAGGTGTTAAACTTGATATAAAAGCCAGCTCCCTTAAGAGCAATTTACCGGCACATCCACAGGTGAAGTTCTTCTTCGGAGACACACAGAGATGGCATTTTTTAAATACAGACGATGACGACACATGATGATACAAGCGAGGCTATAAAAAAACATCCGTGCCAACCTGTGATATTGCAACAGATACACATAATACACGAGAATATAGAGGAGCGGCCGTGTGTGAGTGGACACAGGACCGCGTATTTTTGACGAGACATCAGGACGATAAGTTGCTTTTTGTGCCTAAACCTAATCAGACCATCAGCACGGTGCTCTCACAACACACACTTTGAAAGGGAACCTACAGGAGTGTAAAGCTGCAACAATTAAAGAACAAAATCTGCGGTTTTGCAGAGACGCACATTCCCAACATTTATTCTAGGGATTGTTGGTAATCCTTGAGGGCAACTTTGACTGTCAAAGAACGAAAGTCCTCTCAGAGTGCTTTTCGCGAGTGTCACGTTGACATTGTGATTCTGAGTGTCTGACAGCGTTATTGAGCGGCGACCCCCGCAGAAGTAGTGGAAGACCTTTTGTTAAAGAATAAAAACAGCCACCACTTTATCTCGCTCTCGGCAAATCCATTCGAATCCTAAAAATCACCCCTCGACAGAAAGCGTATTTATTAGTATTTGGCCATGAGGATAAATAAAGATGACAGTTAAGCAGTCTCACGGCAGTCAAAAGGGCTTGTAAATATGACAATGTCCTGAAGTGACTCATCGTACGGCGCGAGTTAGTTCGGCGTTTCGCTGGAACGAGAGAAGAAGAATACAAAAAAAACGTTTTGAAGCATTATGCAATCGTGTAATCGGCAAATGAGCCGTCGTCTCGAGACTAAATGACGAACAGTCGTTGGATGATTTCCTGTGACTAATGAATTATTTTCCCCTCTGGGACAGAGAAGGGTTCTGAGGAGACGACCACACTGGAAGTCCCAGGCACCCGCCGTGACGTCACCCACGCCCAGCTTTCATTTCAAAAACCTTGGCTGACGTTGAGCCGACACCCACACAGACAGCACTCGTTCGCCTGCGTCCCTCCTGAATTGACTGTCTAAATTGAATCGCGCCGCCTTTTAGCAGACGACGGTTTCACTTACCACGCCACAAACCGTGTTAAAGATTAATACAAATGCAAAGGTCACCGCCTCATTTTGAGAGAACGGGCTTATTTGGATGCATGTGGCGGCTCTTTAGAGGGGCAATCAATGTTGCTCAAAGGTCATTTGTCAGGGAAACTCCTTATTATGCGCTGATTATGAATAGATAAGCCGCAGCCTCCCCTCCATACCTTCGCTCTGCAATCCTTTTCTGCAGTGAAGTGTGAACATTAAAGTGAATGTGGAGGAGGAGTCCTCACAAAGGGGGGGGGGTGTAGAGAGAGAGAGAGGGGATGGAGGAGGCGGAGAAAGAGTAAGATACCAGCAACAGAGGCAGATAGTGATGTGCTGTGGGAGAACAGAGGCTTCAGTGTGCAGAGCATGAGCATCTCAGCAGAGCAGGTCTGCCGGCAGCATTGTTCTTAAACAGAGCGGAGCACTTCAAGCTTTTGGATACTGGCCACCCGTCATCAGCCCGGTAGGTTGATCGCAACCGGATCTGCATGCTGATTCTGTGTGGAGGATGTTGGAAATGATCCACATGGAGCATTTGCAATTCAATTCAATAATTGTGATTAAGATGAGACGCAGAAAAGGTTGAAGATGCTCGGATGATGCACAAAGTTCGGCCGTCCTTGCCAGAGGAAGATTAAATATTCATGCATTTTATTCAAAACATAATGATGTAATCTGCTGCTTATCTGTGCCTGATATGACATTTTATAATGCTGAGGACCCTCCTGTCAAATTAAGATGTTTCCCCATAGAGTCTGTGCTACATCCTCCTCCTCCTCCTCCTCCTCGGCTCCTTCTTTTTTTAATTACTCATTATTTCGTTTCCAGAGGTTCTAATTTCC
Organism: Spondyliosoma cantharus; assembly: GCA_900302685.1. NCBI lineage: Eukaryota > Metazoa > Chordata > Actinopteri > Spariformes > Sparidae > Spondyliosoma > Spondyliosoma cantharus. The sequence continues at coordinate 22,646 of OMLP01014619.1, forward strand.
ACCTCACGCCCGTCACGCTGAGCTCCGAAAAAGTCTGCAAATCCCACAACCCTGTCATGTCCCGCGCGCTCTCTTAGCAGCACATCAAGCTCCAGTGTGTCTCTCCCTGTTTCCTCGGATCTCCCCTGAGACTGTTGCACATGCTCTGCGCTGGCTGGAGTCTCTGCCTCTGATGTCCCGCTGCAGTCGGGGAAATTTAATATCAGCCCGGATTCTCCTCCGCGGTGGGAGAAAGGGAGAATCAGCCACACCACGACAGAGCTGCCATAGAGTCGGGCAGGAGGATTCCTCTGCAGCGCCAAGAAGCCGATGCTATAACGCCGCTGCTTAACAGCCCCTTTATTTCTCTCTTCACTTCAGAGTGTCATTTCGCTGAGATCAGAATATCCTTTTCATTCTGCCCTTAGTCATGATTCTGATTATGCAGATAGGCTGGCAGAGTTTCTACTCAGAGGGTGCTGAAAGTTTAATAACATTTAATAATTCATTGGAGCAGGATATTGCTGAGATTTGAAGATGGGGGCAAATAAACACGAGGGAGGCTTAAGATTTCATTTATTTGTTATGAATATTGAATTCCCTTTGATTCAGCAGATCTGAGATTGATTTTTTATTTTTTTTATTTAATCGTTTCTTTTGTAGACGAGCGTCCACGACGAAACGGATCTGTCCATCTACAAGCCCCTTTGTTGCATTCTAATCTTCTCATAAATGATCACACTTGTGTTGCCATAGATTAAGGGGGGGCGTTAATTAACCACGCGGCTTGCATATAGAGTGCTGGTGTGGTAATTTAGGTGGGATAATTAGTAACCTTCAGCTCAATTCAGATCACGCTACTCTCATGCTTTAGGGGGAATTGCGTGAATAGTGATTTCTGCTTCTTCTCCTCGGTCTAAAAATGCCTGTGATGGTTGCAGGCCTGAGTGTGTTTCACAGAGAACGTGGTTATGTCGCGGTAATCTACAAGATAACAGACTTGGATGGAAATCTGTGGTTCTCCACTAAGTTTGGGTTTTGGCAAAAGTGCCATTTCTAAATGCAAGCCACCTTCGACGGTGATAAGAAACGGCCACAGACGACTGTCTACTCCAGAGCCGCTTATGAACAAGTGTTGCTTTGAAGAATGAGAACGAGAAATTCCCTCCTTTTTCATTCAGGAACCTGCACGAAGAGCTGATTAAAATGCACTTGAACTCTGATAAAGTGCGCACGCTTCCAGCTGTCCGTCATTTTCTCCTGCCACTCGAAAGCTTCTGAGGGCAGTGTTGGCATAGTGATATCGAGTACAGTGAGAGTGGAAGCCCTCTCTCAAAAAACCTCAAGAAATGACTGGCTCACATCCTAAGAATAGTGTCTTAGACGTCGGCGGCGCCACCCCAGCCCCCATCGTTCTTCATGTCCAAGTCTCCTTGGTGATGCCAAATTGGGGTGTGTGTGTGTGTGTGTGTGTGTGTGTGTGGTTTCCGGGCAGTGTGTGAAAATATAATATACAGATGGATGCCTTCTGGATTCGGCTGGATGTTTTCAGGCGATGAGGCTGAAGTAGCCACCAGCACTCTCGCCTGGCTCACTGTTCTCATTTTCAGTTTCAGCAGTGGCGCTGGAGATATTATACTCCTGATCTGAACCCACGTTTGGAGTGTTTCCGAACCTTTCATTTAACAGCCACTTCGTATCTCGCCATCGCAGTTCCAGTTTAGCTCGTAACCCATCGCGGGCACGGACGTGTTTAGACGCGACGAGCAGGAAAGACACGGCTTATTTCGATTTCATTGCAGTTGAAGCATTTTGATTGGAAATTCTGCAACACTTTGACAGCGTGAACGTTTGAAATGTTGAATTCTGCCCTGATTCCTCCGCATACAGGTGTACGTATTGATATTTCTACAAAACATGCCTTATCAAACTCACCCTGGCATCAGGATATAAGGAGGTGGAGGGGATTACGGTGGAGTAAAGCCAGAAGTCTGTTAGTCTGTAAGTGTGAAACCACCGGATGCTTTTAAGGAGACCTTGGGATCATTTTCAGCCGCGTCTTTGGTGACAAAAAAACAGGTTTTTAAGCCAAAACACGAACACCTTTCCTGACCCTAACGAGGTGGTTCTGGTGTCTACACCCCACCAGACCATAAGCACAGCCTTGTCACAAGATACAACCTACCGAAATGTAAAGTTGTAACACGACGAAACCTGTGCTGCCAAAATGTTTCTGCCATTTGGGTCAATCTTTATCACGCAGACACAAATTTTCCATTAACATTTTTTTTTTCTAACCATTATACACAAATTCTACAGTGTAACCTTAGTCACTATCTCAAAAAGTGCCATAAATGGGTATGCATAGTAATATCGTGGAGCACTTTGGATAGAAATCTCGTTCCAGACTGTGTGTGTAAATACGTGAAAGCGTCTCCGAGCGGTCGACGGACTAAATGAAGTGCCGTATAAACGCGGGCCCATTCATCCGGCGCTGAATTCCCTCGCAGATAGATGAGATTGATTACAGTTTTGTTTGTGTCTCTCGTCACTGTGACTCACACTCACTCAACACCAAGAGAAGCTCTTTACTTCTGAGAGTCAATTTGGCACAGCTCGCCATTTAGCAACGCGACAATTTTTCAAAACACAAAAAGCCTGAAAGTGCACGCTGGCAGCGCTGGAGACGTCACAAAGGTGTAACACGTCAGAAGCTCCAATTCGACTCTATTTATGTCAGAAATTGCCATGAATAGATAGATGATGTGTTTTTTGGGCTGAACGCGAAGGTCTCTCAGTTGAGATGGATTTTTGCTCTCGAATGTAACAGACAATTCCTCGGATTGGAAGGGAGAGCGTCTGAATCACCTGCTGCCACCGGCCTGGCCCACTTATATTCACACTTGAAGGCCACAAATTGCAGCAGTGTTTCATCATTAAATGCCGGCAAACTTTACAAGTGACCCACTTTCCCATCGCGTCACTGTGACGGCAGCGAGCCTTTGAAAAAAGATTCATCTGGCATCGGTATTAAATTCTGTGGAGTTTCTGAATTTTCTGAAACTGAAATTTCTGAAATTGGCTCCGCAATTTGTTTGTATCTTGTGCGTGTGCAGGTGTGTCTTACGTTGCCGCGTGCATTTTGTTCTCTGTCGCTGCTTGGTTAGGTTTAGAGTACAAAAGCACTCGGTTAGGTTTAGGAAAAACATGGTTTGGGTTCAAAACGTACCCTTTCACAACGTTAAGCCCGTGTTTCAAAAGATGATCTCGCCCATGTGCATGTTTCTCTGGTCTTAGACATGACATTACAAAATCATGATTTGGTCAGCTGCAGGAGATTTACATAAATGTAAACACAGCAGGCTTTAAAGCGTCTAAGAAGGCATTTATTACGCTTTTTTTGGGACCTTAAAGAAACACACAATGCATGCTCATGATGGAATGGAAACTCAGTGCTTCAGCTTACATCAACTGTGTCGTGTCGGACAAGCCGGACTGTGGTTCATGAGAATAACTTTAACTTCATCAAAACACATTCGTTTGTTTGTTTTTAAAGGAAAAACTCTGCACTGCACCTTTAAAATCGAAACTTAAAACTAGAGACACGCTGCATGACGGCCGTTCTCGTGACTGAACAGGGAAAGTATTCCCTAGACGCATCTGGCAAAACAGCAGCAGCCAATTAAAAAAGCAGCCTCTCGCTCTCGTCTTATTAATGTGTATCGTGGCTCCACTGGGGCTTAATTGGATAAAGAAATCATCTGGTGTGTGTGCATGCTTGTCAACTTCTTCAATTTATCTTCAGAGCCGTCTCAGTGAGCCACTCTGTCATCGTATCAATACTGACCAGAGGTGCATGAGGAAATGTAATTGCGTCGTAGTGTTCTCGACTGATGTGATTAAAGATTTCCACCCACACAGTGGATACCGATTAAGGTTTCTTTGACACAGGCATCTACTTTCTCCTTCTATTCCAGACCTCCAAAATGTCTGACTTTGAGGATTTCAGCAAGCTGGGAGGACAGGCGAACGTGTCCGAGAGCTACCAGCTGAACCCCACCAGCGTGATCGTGTCGGTGGTGTTCTCCCTCATCTTCCTGCTGGGCACCATCGGCAACAGCCTGGTGCTCGCCGTGCTCCTGCGCAGCGGCCAGGTCGGATACAACACCACCAATCTGTTCATACTCAACCTGAGCGTGGCCGACTTCTTCTTCATCATCTTCTGCGTCCCGTTCCAAGCCACCATCTACTCCCTGGAGGGCTGGGTGTTCGGCTCCTTCATGTGCAAGGTGGTGCACTTCTTCATCAACCTCACCATGTACGCCAGCAGCTTCACGCTGGCCGCCGTCTCCGTCGACAGGTTCGTTCATCGCTATGTTTTTTTTTTTTTTTCCTAAAACCAGAGGAGAAAATTACTTTATTGTGCACGTAATCACACTGCAGTTACATTACGCAACACAGGAAGCACTAATTTCCTCCTACCTACCGTTGAAAACATCCAGCCACGATTTTCAAGCGTCCTTAGAGTAATTATTGTTATGAAATGAGAGAACGAGGGGGGGGTGAAGGCCACATTTCCCATGAAGCCGTTTTCTCGCTTCTGTTTGCAAACGTCGCTGTTGCAGCTGCAGCGGTGATTATTTCCATTGTCAATTAGTCCATCAATTAGTTTTGCATGTGTAGTTTGTGCACCACTTCCTCAAATCACAAATGTTTGCACTGCCTGTTGTGCCAAATATATTATGTAAGACCTGCTTCAAAATTAAATATTTGTTTACCAGACTTCACTTGTACACGGATCGAGCTGTAGCTGTTGCGTTATCTCTGAAATTCAACCACAGTGTTCAATGTGAACGCCGCTGTCCTCCACAAGAAAAAAGGCCAACGATAACAAACGAACGCGCGATTTATTCAAGGGCACTTAACAATTAATTTGAGGGAACGAACAAAGACGTTCAAGAGCAGGTATCAGTGAATAGAGAGAAGGAAATTATAGTCCGAGCACACAAGATAGTAATTACAAGAGAGGAGACTTTCTTTTCGTTTTGGAGTTTCTTTTCCTGCTGTTTTGTACCTGCACATTCTTGACCCACAACATTAAATGCAGTTCAGATTCTTCCAACACAATCAGTGTAGAAAACATTTCCCTATTAAATGTTATTTCACAGTAGCCCATTCATGTCCGCGGGGAATTATTATAAATTCCTTGACAAAAATTAAAGCTAAAGCCGAGCTAATCCATTGAAATATGAGTGTTTGCTTTTCTTAATTTTTTTAATTTTTTATTTTTTTTAGTCATTAGGCAAATGAGCTGGCTGCAACCACAAAGCCTCCGTTTCCCTTGTGTTTTTTTTCCTTTTTATTATCATTAAATTATAACACATTCAAAGTTGACCTTGTCTACCAATTAAGCCATGATAACTGAGTAGTTCGGTTGCCAGCGACTCACAAAACGCTGTGTATCACCGTTCCCAATACAACACGGCCATTACAACACACCAGTGACTGGCACACGCGACCTTCATCGTCCACTCGCAGTTTGGTTAGGATTAGGAAAACGTGGCGTGAAATAACTGCGTCACTTATGCATGTTCTGTTACGTAACGTACGGGGAGTAACTTCACTGTGAACTGCAGTCTCCTGGGTGAAGGTCCTCTGCTTGTTTGTCCTTCCTGTCCAGACTTGTCGCTCTTCGGACTGCTTTGATAATAACAATACATTTAATTTGTAATGCACTTCACATTTAAACAAATCTCAAAGTGCTTTGCCTGACTCCCTCGCTTGTTGCCATGATAACAGCTGCGGTCAGTGGAGGCCGCCGCCTGACAAAAGGCGTCGCAATAAGTTGATTTCACCGATTTTAGTCTTGATGGTTTCGCGACAAAATGTATGTTTGCGCTTCTTAAGTCGCAATGTTTAGTGGGTTAATGGCAAGAAACAGGAATTCACGACATGTCACACATCATGAGTTAATGAATCAATAAAACATACATAATTTAAGTATGATTTGTATTTCCTAATATAACATCTTCCCTTCCAAGTACTCTCGGTGATGGTGTTTGTTAATGGGAATCATATTTACGTCTCAATAGTGTGAACAGGTTTTATAAAATGAGCATCGAGCCTTAAAAAATGGCCGTGAGGAAGCTTTCTATCAAAGTCCGCACTTTGTTTCTTCACGCCGTGAATTCTTCATTTGATTCATTACAAAGAGCATTGATCACAGACCCATTTGACCCGACTGTATCTGTAATTGAATCGTGCATCATCCCCGGCTGAAAATGACTCTCTCCCCCCACCCTCAGAGTGAGCGCTCATCCCTGTTGTCGGGCAACACTGTCAGCTCCGTCAATATGCAGAGAGTCAGTGTTCAGCTGCCCTCTGCAGCCGACACACTCTGGCTGTGTTTACACTACAGAGGATTGGATAGTTTTCTACAGCCTGCCAGCCAGGCGTTTCCTGCCCCGTCTGGAACAGAGCGGGGAACATCGCAGTTGTGAGGTTAATGAATTTCTGATGTTTTTTTCTTCCTCAGTTCCTGTGTAACAAGTGTGGCGGAAAAAAAAAAAAACCCAGCAGGTTATAGTTTCACTTTAGGACCAGGAAACCCCAGTAGGAATGAAATCACAGTTCAGCTTGGATGAGCAGCACAGACACACACACACACACACACACACACACAAACTCTCTCAGCCTTTTGATCCAAAGTCTCTGCTGCTGCTGCTGCTGCTGCTGCTGCTGCTGCAGTGTGCCACCCACTCACTCAAATTCTCTCTGATTTTATGCCAGAGAGAAAAATCGATATGAAAATGATTCCACATAAAACAAAACAATTAGGCGTTGCTGTTCTAACGACAGATTTGCACATGTGTAGTTTATCTGGTAAGGCTGCAGTTTTAAACATCAACCCATTCTCTTTAATCTCTTTTCACTTTCAAACTGTGTGTCCCTCCCTTTTTTGTGGAGAGCCGATGCGAGACATGATTAACATCGTGGAGCGCTCAAAGATAAAGGTTTAGATTAAATAAGAACGTTGCGTAAGTTTATCTACTGGTGTAGCCTAAGCTGTTAGGCGGCACATACTGTAGCTCCTCCGTTTAAGTGTGTACTCCCTCCACATACTGTTGGAAAGCCACGATTCTTGTGATTCGACTCACGCAAACCCTTAAAAGATACCACCAGAACAGCATGACAACCAACCAAACAACCAATTACTTATGAAGTTTTGACAGCTCACAGATGCAGGTCCTTCCACTGGTCCATTAAAATCCGACAGTAGCAGTCCTGTTACACTCCAAAAGGTCCAGTCGGTCCGATGAAGTAGAATATTTGGTCCAAAACACAGTAATGCATCCATAAATCGTGCCAAACTGCAATTTTCTGTCCAAACCAAATGATGACTGCAGTCTTAGCTTTTGATTGACACCTCATTTCACCCAATATGCCCTGACTGAAGCCAACAACAGCCAAGGAGCGTCCGCCGGTTGGGTTTTCTAAATACTGTGAAAACTCCTGGGCAACAACCCGACGTGATCTTCATTAGGTTCTATGCGGACATTTGGGAAAAATGACTCAGACAGCATCTGGCGATTCTGTATTTCATCCAACAAACGTTTCTCAGACTGCTTTCCAACATTTTCAACTGGCTTCCGGTTCAGCGAAACATGATCACAAATTGAAACAAAAGCACAAAAATCATTAACAGGCCAATCACGTTTTAGCACACATCTGACTTCCGGGTCGTAATTGTCCGAGCCACTGAGCCTCCAGATGTGACAAAGTAGGTTCGAGGTATCCTTTTGCCTCTCATGTGCAGCAGAAATGTCTTAAGCCCCATGTTAAGGAGGCTTCAAAGACCAGAGAGAGGCTGCTGCTGCTGCTGCTTCTGATTCTGGAGAGCCAGCTGTAGTGTCCTGCAACATGTGTATAGGGAGGACATGGATTTACAGCTTAATCAGAATCCCTGCCTCGGGGGTGAAAGAGGCCACAGTCCCTCAAGGACACCCTTCCCCTCAGAGGGCCTGCTCATAAAGCGGCGCGTTGAATATGAGCGCAGGTGATGAGGAGGCAGTAACACACGAGAAGGAATGCGTTGTCAGATTAGCGAAGGGGAGCCGTAAAAAAAAGAAAACATCAACCCTCTGTTTTTCATGAGGATTTGTGCGTCTAACACCTACCTAGCACAGCACAAGGTACAAACACATTCTGTGCTATCGTCATGGTGATGCATGAAGGATCAGGTCCCGCTGAATATCCGACAGAACAACAACAACAACAGGAAAACCCACCGGCGGATGTGGTGTGAATGTTTATCATCCAAAACAGAACCCTTCAGGGTGAGCCATGACGCCTGAAACAGCGAGTGTGGAGGTGGATCGCTCCCTTCATGTGATCAAAAAAATCCCCCGTCATGTCCTATCTGTATTTGACAAACATTACATTGATAATATGTGAGCGTATTGCTTTGTGTCTTTGCAGGTATCTGGCCATCCGTTACCCGCTGCGCTCCAGAGAGCTCCGGACCCCGTGCAACGCAGTGGTCGCCATGGTGGTCATCTGGGGTCTTTCCCTGGTCTTCGCCGGCCCTTATCTCAGCTACTACGACCTGATCGACTACGCCAACAGCACCGTGTGCATCCCCGGGTGGAAGGAGCAGGACCGGAAGGTGCTGGACACGTGCACCTTCATGTTCGGCTACGTTATCCCCGTGCTGATCGTGAGCCTCTCGTACACCCGGACCATCAAGTACCTGTGGACGGCGGTCGACCCTCTGGACGGCATGTCGGAATCCAAGAGGGCCAAGCGCAAAGTCACCAAGATGATCATCATCGTCACCGTGCTGTTCTGCATATGCTGGCTGCCGTATCATGTGGTGATCTTGTGCTACCTGTACGGAGACTTCCCTTTCAATCAGACCACGTACGCCTTCCGGATCCTCTCTCACTGCATGGCCTACGCCAACTCCTGCGTCAACCCCATCGTCTACGCTCTGGTGTCCAAGCACTTTCGCAAAGGCTTCAAGAAGGTGTTCAGCTGCATCCTCAGTAAAAAAGGCAGAAATAAGGTTCACGTGGTTCATGTAGCCAACACGGTGCCAGGGTTCGAAGCAGGCTCCACGGAGGTGTCGCAGATGAACGAGGAGCACGTGCGACAGAATGAATGTGAAATGATTAACAGGCCGATGCCCGAGCCGAGAGAAGCCACGGTGACACTGAATTTGCCCTTTCAGCGGCAGACTTGACAAGCGATTCAGCTCTGCCGAGTACAGATTGCCTTATATGAAAGACACTGCAGCAATTATTTTAAAAAATATGTGCAAGCTTCTCATCATGATATTCACACTTTTGGGGGCAAAGGATCAGTGCACAGAAATATGTTTTAACACGGCGGCTGTGGCTCAAGGCCGAGAGTGGGTCGTCCGCTAAGACGTCCGCTAATCGGAAGGTCGGCGTTCGATCCCTGGATCCCTCAGCGGAATGTCGAGGTATCCTGTGGCGAGATATATCGAACCCCAAACTTCTCCCGATAGCTGGTCCATCGGTTTGTGAGTGTGTGTGGATGCCTGAGAAATAAAATGGGGCGCTTCGGATAAGCGAGCGCCGTGTCGCTTCTGATGAGCAGGTCGGCCATCACGGTATGAATGTATGTATTTGTGGGCGAGTGTGACGAGGGTTGTGAAGCTCTTTGGGTGGCTGACAGAACAGAGAACAGAGTGCAGTTCTATTGATCGTTACAGATTGGTTAGGGTTAGTCCACTTGCAAAAATGTGTGCTTTAGCCAGATATTACTTTCCACAATGCTCCACCATCAGATACACACTCGAAAAAGGTCAAAAAGGTTTATATTTACTAAAAGTGGAAGAGTCCCAGTGTGTCCCGCGTCCACCGTTTGCCTTAAACATGGCTTGCACTTTGGTATTTATTCAACTTCTCTTCAGCATTTGAGAATCGACATCGTCCCAGCACTTTTTTGTAAGAGCAGCAGCAGAATGTGTCTCATCGTGTTACAGCACGGTTCACCTTTTCAATCGGTCCCCACTGTGGATTGAGGGCAATGCCAGAGCACCACTTCCTCTTTGCTTGATGCGGGTCCTGCTCAGAAAGTCTGACGGGAAGGCGTTCTGCGTTCACCTCTGCGAAGTGGCGCTTCTCCTCCTGTCCGTCCTGTGCCAGTCGACCGCACCCCACTCCACGTATGACTGTATGTATTTTTTCCAGGGGTCTACGAGCTCAATTATAATCTTCAATTTAAACCTTTGCGACTAAATGCGACTCCTATATTCAGGTTGCGGTGTTTCTAACTGCCGCGGGACGTTATATAATCTGTTTCTTTTGTATCTTGCATGCAGATGCCGTTCTGTCTTGTCAAGATGTTTTCACTTGTATGTTTGAATTAGATTTTATGACATGAAAAAGTACTCTCAGAAAAGCTCATGCAGTTATTAAAATCTCAAAATTTGGATTTGGAATCTGGTGTAGCATACTCGGAGGAGGGCTCGTGTCTTTATTTGGACCCCAGCGGACAACCTGTCGTTTGCTTTACTTGTAATTCCACGATGATTGTATTCACGGCATGTTTTTCTCTTTGGTGTAAAAAAAATAATAATAATTATATATTTGAAGTTGATATGTTTATCAATGAGTGCATTTAAGCATTTAACGAAATGTGCTTTTTTTTTTTTTTTTTTTTTAAATGTGTGTGTTTTGTTGTATTTAATCTTCTCAAAGCTGTGAACACCTTCGGTTTGTTTCTCCAAATGAAAGCAGATCCTCACAATCTCTCTCCGTCTCGCTGTAAGCTTGTGTCCTACCTCAGAGCTGTAAAAAAAAAAAAAAGAAAAAAAAATCTTCTCTCTTAGTTGTGTAAGATGTAATTTTCCTCTTCAGAGAATAATCCCCACACAGAACATTTACCCCTCGCACTGAACAGTTTTTGTGTTTACTGTGATTTTTCCCTCTGCAGTATGTACTTAAGTGTCTCTCTGTTTGTTCGGTTTCATTACGTCACAGCCTGTAGTTTTAAAGATTGCATATACATTTAAAAAGATCTTCATCAGAAATGGTTTGGAGAACACAATGTACTTGAATGACCAAATAAAATACTTTCTGCTGTGAGATTTCAGCGGAGGTTTGATTCAAGTGAGGACGTGCAGGCAAATCCAATAAAAGACACTTCAGCACAGATTTCATTGTCAAACACCAGCACCCCGCGGAGACGTCGGCGCCAGGCCCTCCGAGCGAGCTGCCGTTAATGCTCTCGTTTGCACCAATGAAGGAGCCCATTAACTTCTAATAAATGTCATTTTAAAAGTACTTTCATGCCACAGCCGCGCTCTGTACGTCACAATAATTGTTTGCTACCATGGACACACAAATTGAGATGGCCTCACGAGGCGCACGTAATGTCGAGTGGGCGAGTGGCGACGTCGAGCGTATAGGTCAGCAAACATTAGCTCGCTGAATATTTACCCGCGTCGGTTCTTATATTGACTTTCATTGCAGCTTTAATAGAGCGAAAGGCAGCAGATCATTACGCAATTACGGGAGAATTAGCGCAGAAAGGTACACGCAGTTGAAAATGCCTGAGTTTATCCGTTAGCGGGAGCGTGCCTATGTTCCCACAGTTCCCACGTTTCTAAGATTTTTTTTCCAAAATCAGGCCCTAGGTTCCCACATTTCCTTAGCCTAACCCCTCACCCTAACCCTTAAATTGAAGGGAAATGTAGGAACACAAGACCTCATTTTGAAATGTTGGAACATAGGGCTGGCTGACCCCATAGCTACCTAGCTTTTGTACTCACGCAGAAGGCAAAGAGATTATGGTATCATGTCAACAAGACATTTTTAATCATTCAAACCATTGTTTCAAACCTTAACACCAGGTGTTTTTTTTTTCTCCTTACTTATGATTCTACAAAGATTAATTCAAGACCACTCCGTTAAGGTCGATGATTCACGATGTCGACATAATTACTGGCCTCTCCGACCTTCCGTAGTTCTGACAGAAGACGACATAAAGAGACGCACTGACCCGCGCCGACTATCTCCATTAACCGGAGAAGATAAATGTGCCGCCGCTGATGGAACAAAGCTTTTTACTGCAGCACGCATCTTACACCAAGCTAACCGTGCATCTACAAAGCGGGGTCAGAGAGTGGGTGTTTTTTCTTGCGAAAGTTAAAACCTTGTGTGATGCAGCCACGGAAATGAGGCCAGTTAGGATGGGATGTACACTTACATCACAAGCAACCTCGGCCGGGGTTTGTGTAGGTGCTGCGGTTTCTGTGAAAGCATAGGAAAAGGGAGAGCTGTGTAGAGAATCCGTTAGAAAAGCAGCTCTACCTTCAAGGTGCCGAAGGGAAATGAGATTTCTATGTTTAGTTACATTTGGCTGATTAGCCGATGTGTTACCGAAATGGCCTGCGAGTGGCCACGCACGTAACAATAGCAGCACAAAGACGAGACAGACTAATCTATACCTCGCAAGGACGATGTGAGAAACCTTGGAGGGAACAAATGAAGGAATGATCGCACCTCGGCAAGAGTCGAGTCGTAGATGGGAAGTGAAGAGTTAGTAATGGTGCACTGATGTCCTCAAGGTTTTTTCTCTCTTCGTACAAGAATTGACATATGAGGAAGGACATTTTTTTATTCTTTTTATTTATATATATAT
>OMLP01014622.1:14432-33315 GCA_900302685.1 Spondyliosoma cantharus
TCGGAGACCGTGTTGCTAAATTCTATAATTTGGACCACCTGTGCGTCTTGACACTTTAATCCCAAGAGAAAGATCTTCATTTACAGATTATTGTTTTTATGCCTAAACAATAAAAAAATAAATAAGCTAACCTTAAAGGACGACACAATTTCATACTGATTTACTTTACCACCTTTCTGGCTTCAACCAGTGATCCTGGGAGCTCGATACTCATTTATGGAAAAGTAAATACTTCTGAGTTTGTATTATTCCCTTATTTTTTTTTTTACAGTCTTGTTTGTTTACTAAAGGACTCAGGCAGCTTGTTTGGAGGTCTGAGTCACACCTGAACATTTACTGCAGGTCACAGCGTGCAGCTTGACACAGCCGGCCTGAGTGGACTACCTGCTGTGTTGAGCTGATGAGGCCATTAAAGCTTTTTTTAACTTCCTTAGCAGCATCTTAAAGTGAACCACGGAGTATTCTAAGTGCTCTTTTGTACTGATATTTATCAGGCTGTAAAATGCCGTTTAACTAGAAGAGTCCTGAAGGCAGATAGTCTGCATTGTCCACAAGAAGCAGGCTAAGTTTTTGCCTGTGTTTGTTTGTTGGTTGGTTTATGATCAGGATGAAATGAGAAACCTTGGATGGAGGACGGGTCTTGGCCCAGTGGGGGGGGGATTCAAATTCAGTGAGACAGGGCTATCAAGTGTGAAACCAGATTACCTTGAATTAAAGAGGATGGTTGGGCCTTGGCGGAGGTATGCGCTCTACTAAATGCCATTCTAGCTATTATCTGGAGTTGATTAACATACCAATCCACATGTTACTGGTGTATCCATGTATGCTGTGTCATTCTACAAAAGCAAAATGTTTCAGACGATTGTTCCGTCAACATTACGCAATAATGTGCTTCTCGTGCATGTATCGCTCGTCTATGCACACAGAGGCGTTCACATGTTTAGTTTAGAGTTTCCTTAATTCCACATCTTCTTTGTTTGGCTGCACGTGCAGAGTGACGACTCAATTTATTGTCTATCCAGAGAAGCTTCTGATCCAAATCCAGGGCAGATTTCGTATTTGTACGTACGGTATGTTCTGCATTAACTGTGGGTAGTTTTTATTTAAATATTCTCATGTGAGGTTTCTATTACTGTCTCTGCTGTCACATGCTACATTTCTACTCAGATAAATCAGCTGAACTCATGTTGAACTGAAGGCTGTGTGAATTTTAAAACCAAGAACAAGATGCCACCTGCTCCATGTGATATCCATTCAATAAGTTTTGGCTTGGATTTAACACTGGCAAAAGTAATCATGCAACAACATCTGCGCCGAGTCACGTCAACACGTTTACTCCTGGCACACCTTTATCTGTTAACGTGCATTGTCGCCGCCTTCCTCCCGCCCTCATGACCTGACACACTCTGCTTTAGTTACGTTAATGCTCAGACATCATTGTCTTTTAACAATCAACCATAATAGCTATTTAAAGGGCTGAGTGTGTAAAAGGCAAAAGGGTGGACATGCAGTCTAAAAAGCTGTAGCTCTTAATCCCAGACCTGCTGTGTGTTTGGCCAGAGGCCTCTCCACAACAGTCCTATGATCTGACTGGAGAACTGAAGGAGTGCAGTGATACCTTGAGGCCGCTCGATAGCGGTTTGCCCAGACGATCCTGTGGGAGAATGCTGAAGGTTTCCTGAGCCAGCATTAAAGCACAAAACAAAAAAAAAAAGAACAGGAGACACAAGACTCAAGAGAGCAAAGCAGCACTTTAAGAGCATTTTGAAGCATGCTCATCACACACACACACACACACACACACACACACACACACCAACATGTGACATGGGGGATCGACAAATTCACACTGAGACAACAGAAAGCCAATAAATCAGTGAGAATAAAATATGATCGTAAAGAGTCGAGTTGATTACACACTCGCCGCTCATAAAGCACCTCGACTAATTAAAAGGCTCTGGTGACACCTAGTGATCACAGTGAGCCATGACATGTGTAAAACAGTCATTCTGGTTAAAAAGACACCGTTGTTAGTGTTCACTTTTACCAAGGTCACTGGTGGTTACGGGCGCCTTTATACATGAACTGGTAAGATCACTGCATTAGATCGTCCGAATGATGACAGTTTAATGTCGCTTTTCACTTTTGAGCATAATAGATAAGTTAAAAAACAGTTTGGGTTTTACAAATTCAAAGGATGTAGAGGTGCATCAGTTGTAAAATTCAGGGCCGATACCGATGTTTTTTTGTCGTTAAACATTTTGGTTTTCCTCCTCTATTGCCAGGGAAACAAAAAAAATCTTAATTATAAAAAGAAAATGATTTAAACTCACCCAGACTGTAGTTACATTATACTTAAAACTGCGCACATCTGACCATAAAAAGTTTCTTTCTCATGATGTAAAGTAACAGCTTCGAAAGCCCTTTTATCCTGCTATACAACTTCCTACTCATTTATAAGAATGTCTTTAGTTTCTTACTAACTGGTTGCAGGGATATCACGAGCTGGTATCTTACAAATGTGCCGGTGCAAAATCTGAGGGCGTCAAATTAGTTAAACATTAGTGAACGTTTAGCATTAATACTCACTACATTATCAAATTGAATATTTAACTTCATTTTGAAAAGATCTTAAATTAGTTTTAAACACACAAAATTAACAGCTTTGTTTCTCCATTATCATTAAAGAACCCTAAAACTATAATACTTAAAACGTTCTCACATCTTATTGGGATACATAACAGCCTCACAAACCAAGCATTCAAAAAAATATTCCAGAAACAACTGCAGTAAGCCTCCAGAATTACAGACGACTTTGGTTACAGAAGCTGCAGCCGAAAGGAGAGTTTTCTTTCTTTTTTCAGAATAGAATAGAGATTCAGTAATCAATCATTTCGGGGGCTCGTTCTGCATGAGGGACGGGTGCCACGAAACAGTCACACCTCACACATGAACCATCAATCAACCTCAGACATCAATATTTGGATGGAACATACGGGTGATGATACCACAACCAGTTCAGTGGCTGAAGCAGGTTTTCATGCAGTTTGACGATTACCTGGAGGCCCCACCGGTACCGGTCCTGGCCCTTGAACTGGTCCGGGTCCTGAGACGGGCATTGGTCCAGGGGCAACACCCATGGCGGGGGGCTGCATCATTTGAGGGGCTCCGTTGACGTGCATTCCAGGCTGACCGTACAGAATATAAAAGAAATAACAAACATTAGTAATTTAAGCTAAACCTTCATCTTGAGACATATTTGTCAGAATATAATGCATCTTTTGCAAAAACACCCTTTTGCAATCCCGTCTGTATAAGATGATTGGATAAAACTTCATACTAATGTGTTACTCTAATGAAGTTGTAATCTTTCATCACTTACTGATTTCAATGATTAAATTTGCTAAATGCACAATTAGAAAAAAGTAGCATTAAGACAGGAAATAGACTGTCAGTGACGGGAATTGTTCTTTATTTTGTTCCTACATCGATTGTACAGTATAAACCTATGTTCAGGTACGGTCACATAATACTTTCGTCCACTCCGTCTCCAACTCTCTTTGATTAAAAACAGACTAATTCAAGCTTCTGTTTCCTGTTTCAGCGAGATTCTCCAGACAGATCGCTCTGATCAATATCTATTAATACCTGCACCAGAGCTGTGACATCACTTCCGTTTTCAGGGTGAAGCGCTGGACCTTTGTTGTTGGAGAGAAGCGTAACGTGACTGTAAATGACCGTTGTTCTTACCACGGGCTGCGGCTGAGACACCGGCACGTTGGGCTGTACAGGAGGCGGGTTCACCGGCGGTGCTCCTCCACCCTGTCCGCTGGGAATCAGAGGCTGGACTGGAGTTTGCCGGTGGAGCATCTTCTGTATACGGAGTGGGTGGAGAAGCATCTCTCAGAAATGTGTACTGCACTTTTCAGCTCCTTATGAGAGTAACTCATTATTTTGACCTCGCTTATAATAGATTGATATATCGACACATACGGACTCTGAATACTTGAAACTGTTTCAATACTCATTTTACTGCAGTATCAAACTACACATACCAGCTGCAATTTCTCACTCTCTCTTCTCTCAAACAACATACGCTATTTTTAAGGAGCTAATCTGAGAAAAAAAATGAGTATCTCTAAAAATAGTATATTTTTTTAGATAGTCTTTCTGCTTCTCTGCTACTGGCCAAGAAAAGCAAGACACATCTTGCTGTAAAATAACAATTCAATAAAAATCCAAAGGTTTTCGTCAACCTTTGGTATCAAACATTGAGATTTTTCAGGGCATTGTATCCAAATTTGAAATTCCAGTATGATGAAGACAACATAAGAGCATAAACGGACGACATCTATTCATTCTCAGTTCTCTCACCAAGGCAATCTCAGGGTCGACAATCCGCATGACTACTTGGGCCTGTAGCAGAGCGTAGGCCAGCTGAGGGTTCTGCAGCAGCATGCTCCTCGCCTCCTGGGGGCTGTTCTGCACACACAGCTGGAGAGAGAAATCAGAAATATGACATTAAAAGGACAGCATGAAAAATCATAATTGAGCAGAGTAAAAAAAAAAACAAAAAAAAAACACTTCCATCACCTTTACATAAAAAGAGCTCCTCGTTTAAGAAAAAGTTGCGTGTGTTTTACTTCCTGACATGTTAGGCACAACACTGTAGTTTTTGCTACCTCTCATAACAAACCAAAGTGGCTGCATCAGCACAAAACATGAAACAAGGATGCACAACAATATCTGTGGTATCGGGATCTGAGCCCGGATGCTCGCACTGATCAGCACACGGAGCTGTCCTACTGACACAAGCTTTAGTGCAACAAAACGCTTTTCCAGTCAGGGGGAAAGAGTGTCTGCAGTGTGGTGTTTCTTTGAGCCTAATGAAGCAGACGGCCAGATGTGCAAGGATAAGGCTTCTTCTCTGGCAGAGCTGAGAGAGACAGACTGTAGAGCGCAGACTCCGTTTATGAAAGGGAAGGAAGAGCAACTGCACACAGTTGTCATCCTGGAGGTAATTTAAGTCGAGAGCAACATTTGTCATCATCTTCTTCAAGACTGAAGAGAGTAAACTGCTCGAAACACACGCGGCTTTTAGGAAAAATGTAATATTTTTTTAATCATCTTAGATTTCTCAGTAGTTATCTTTTTGTTTGTAATATTTGAACATCTCTGCGACTGTCACAATGTTTGATCACATTTTGGTTTTGTGCTTTTGACGGAAACAGAACGATTCATAAAACTAGGCATCATAACTGCCCATTAACCCATTCAGTGCCAGGGCAAAAACTGTCAATCTTACAATCATTAGCCTGTCAAAGTCTTTCTTTAGCTTCCAATATGGATGTACTGCACCCATAATGAAGTATGTGTGAAGCAAAACAACAGAGATTTAGTCAAAGTCACATTTACCAAGGTTTTTTTTTTCTCAAATCAAACCACAGCACTGACTTTTTTGGCTTTGCAGGGGTTAAAGAGTCAACAACTAGAGTGTGAATTATTTACAAAAAGTGTTATAACTAATCACAAACAGAGGCGACCACTGTGAAACTAGCGTGCCCTTTGCAGCATCTCACACCAGGAACGTGGGAAGTCAGTCACAGTCGGGGTGCTGAGGGGTCAGTTTTTATAACGAGGTCGTGGTAAATGGTGCGCGACATTCATGTTTTCTGTATTAATTTCAACGGCTAGGACAATAATTTAACATTTTGCACTACAGCAGAGGGAAAACTTATTACAGGTCAAAGCAGCCCTCCCTTATGAAATCACTCCATTTGGTGAGTTGTTGGGTTAGGAGGAACTTCATAAACTTTGTGGAACACCGTTTCTGAGAAATTCTTAATTATCTGGGCCGTCGTGTAAATTCGGCATATGTTGTAGCCTCGTTTTAGATCCTGCATCAACGCCTACCACCATTTAGAATAATGGGACACAACCGGATTTAGCTGCTCAAGTGTTGATTGGATTGCCATAATAACACACCGGAAGGGTTGCAAGTAAGCATGACAGCAGGAGCAGGACTATTGATATTCATATTATATTAATGTACTTCCTGCCTGAAGGACATTTAAATAGTGATGCTAGAGTAGAGGAAGAATAACCCAATCAGATTAATCCACTTCTCTTTGGAAATGCCACATTCACTGATTTATCCTGTCAATAAAAAAGGAAAATGAACATCTGAGTCTTGCTTCCAGCCTACCTTCATCTGTTTCATCAGTTCAAACATCTGCTCAGGTGGCAGACTGGCCACAGCTCTGCTGATGGACTCTGGGGCTTCCTGTGGCTGGATGCTGTCTCCATAAGGAGACTCGATGATGGGGGCTCCTGTTCCCAGACCTGTGCCAGAGCAGACAGGAGAAACAGAACTGTAGCTTTGCAAAAATACACGAAATGAAGCACGTCAGTTCGGAATAATCGCTTACTTTTGAGCTCCTCTTTGTTTTTCTCGCTGGCTGCGTTGTCAACACGGAGAGCCCGACCACTGAACTCTCTCCCGTTCAGGTTCCGCATGGCACTGAGGGCCGTCTCCTGGTCCTGATATTCACAGAAGCCATATCCCTTTGGCTTCCCTGTCTCTCTGTCATATACTAACCTGAACACAACAAAACACGAATCATCACATCTCAGAATCCACGTGTTTACAAGCCTTCTCAAACTTCTACGTGCACAACACAATACTAGATGTGTGGAGAACTGACTAGGATTGTATATATGACCAAGGGAAGTCTGTTTAATGGTTCAAAAACTGACTTTAGTATGTTTTGTTTTTTTTGCAGCACAAAATGATGGCTAGCTTTCCGCTACAAGAAGCTGAATGGCACCTTCTTTCACTCACCTGAAGCTGACAACAAGTCCGACTTCAGAGAAGATGTCTTTCAGCTGCTCCTCTGTGGCTTCATACGGAATGTTCCCCACTGCAATGATTATGAGACATGAGAAACATTAACGTCACAATAAAAATACATTTAGAAATGAGCTTTCTAGTTCTTCAGGTAGCTACCGTTAACTTTGTTCCCTCGTTGCCTAGCTAAACATTAGCCGGCTATCTCTGTTAGCAAGCTTTAATTCATTAGCTAGCGGTTTATGTATTTACTCACTGTGTATATAATGTTTAAACCTGCCGGTAACCGGGCGAGTACCGACAACAAACTTACCAAACACAGAACGTAATGAACGGTCGACGGCCGGGTCTCTGTTCGCGGCAGCAGCGGCAGCGGCGGCTGCAGCAGCAGCAGCAGCAACGTTCGCCATTTTGGGGACACAAATTACTGTGACACCAAACCGGAAATCAGAACGAGATATCCGTTTGTAGAAAAAGGCCACATTCAAACGAACAGTTTCCTAACCTCTCGACAACTGACACTATTAGCTACTTAGCTCTGTTTTTGTGCCTTTTAATAGTTAACAACAATGAATAATAATTACTTGAAAGCGGTTGAAACAAGGACAGCAAAGTGGTTGGCACAAATTGGTAGGAGAACTAGATGGCGCTGTTGTTCGCGGTTAAGTTAGCATTAGCTAGTTAACTGCTTGTTTGGATCACTTAGCGCTGTGACGACAAAAAAATTAAAAGCCATTAACTGTTATTTTTTCAAGCAAAAGTAAAATAAGTGATTATACACGTCAAGTAAAGATCAAGTTTTTTACAGAAGAGAAGAAGATTTGGTAAGTAGTTAGTTATTAGGACGCTAACTCAACTTTAAATTGGTTATTAGCCAACGTTAATGCTCCCAAGTCAGAATTCAGTTAGCCGTTGCTAGGGGTTACGGATACCGATCTCAAGGAGGCTGGAAACTGATATTCAGGATCGATATTTATTCACAGTCAAACGAAACTTTGTCTCAAATCTTTGAACAACCGGCAATTAAAAAAAATATGATTTACACACCGAAAAATGATGAATATCAGATCAGATCATTCAGGCCTATAATCAATATGATATAGAAAATACAACCACGTATGTGTATAATTTACTTTTTTTCACTTACATAATTTTTTTTATGCCTGACTTTAACTTTTACAAAAGTAAAATGTTAACATAATATCTTTACCTTTATTCAAGTATGATTTGGGGTCATTTTAGTAACACTGTTGATATCGATATTGATACTTTAACAACATATTAACAGAATGAGATTTTTGATAAATTATCATCTGTAATGTGGATAAAATCACTTAGTGGGTAAAGCCAAGGATTAGAACAAGTAGAATATTTTGGTAAGGTCAGAAAATTACATTATTTGACTGTAATGCAGCCTTTAAAACAAAAATCTAAAATAGTCTTGTATCCCGGTATAACATCACTATATTGCCCAGCCTTAATCCACACTTACATTTAACACGCCCTCTTTTAATAGAAAGACACAACTCCTTCATTTTAAATATTTATCTCATTATTTTGCATTAATAAACAATCAAGGTGCAACCCTCAGAAAAACAACATAAGCTTTTATAATGAACGCTTTGTGTCAGGTTTTTAAATGCTTATTTTTATGGCTTGGTTAAATCTTACTGCATTTTCTTTTTTGGCACACTTAGAAACAACAAACATCTGCTTTCGCTGTGTAGCTGTGTGGGAGCCATCTCTGATCTCAGTGTCATCACTAGTTTCTTCTGCCAAGGTCATTGGTTTGTAGTTTGTCTTCATGAGCAGATGTGTTTATTAAA
The DNA here is from genome assembly GCA_900302685.1 of Spondyliosoma cantharus. Lineage (NCBI taxonomy): Eukaryota > Metazoa > Chordata > Actinopteri > Spariformes > Sparidae > Spondyliosoma > Spondyliosoma cantharus. Next base: position 23,106 of record OMLP01014622.1, read on the forward strand.
TTAAATGCGGCATTGTGGGCCTCGGGCCATAAAGGGATTGACCACACTTTGTTGGTAAGAACATATCAGAGACAGTAGTCTGAATGCACGGGGTGTTTTTGCCATATCACAAAGTCAATATACCTGAATATTTGATTGACATAAATGATGAATTTGTTGGAGAAGTGTGATGTTTTGCACCATACCACATACTTATTATATACTTATAACCCCAATAATATAACCCCAGTAGCGTGGCTACTGTATGGCTTAAAATGAAGTATTCTTAAATCACCAATCACATAAAATATGAAAACAACTTAATATTTTATGAATCCATTTGCTGTTAAAACACCAGTCACATGGAGAGAGCCAAAGTTGCCAGATCTTTCTCTGTAATCCTGATTTATGCATTTGACGTGACAAGACTAATTATTAGTGCTGCAACTAATGTTAATATACATTATCAATTAATCCAATGGCAGTTTTCTGAATTAATTGACATAAAATGTCATACCATTGTGACAAATGTCGAGGGTTCTACTTGAATGTTTTGTTTAATTTGTCCAATCCTCATATTAGTGTAGCAGGAACCAGCAAATGTTTGCTATTCCTGCTTGAAATGTTCCTTTGTTGAGTATTTAAAGTCTCATCTCCAAACTAACTTAATCCCAAAGGCATTTTATTGATGTTTCTGTGCCTTGTTTTGACATTATTTGGTAAACAATTTTTGTGTGTGTTTGTTTGGGTCTATTCTGGGCCGAGACTCATCCTCCATCCAAGTTTCATGGAAGTCGGCTGAGCCGTTTTTACGTAAACCTGCTGACAAACCAACCAACCAATGTGTCTTTATTGGCCGCGCAATCTCTTTGTTTGATAATTGTTTTTTTGTTCCTTTTAATATTTATTGTTCCTCTTAAAATCTATATGCGGCACACCCACAGTTGCTTTGATTCTGTTAGTATATTTTATCTCAATTTGAGTCTATCTATCTATCTATCTATCTATCTATCTGACGAATCTGAAAAAAAACTCTTATAATCTAATAATAATCAGCTGCAGGCCTAATGTTCACTGAGTGGCTTTTCCAACTGTCAAATTCATGCTGTTTAAGTTTATTAGTGTCGTTAAGATCAATTTTAATAGCCATATCTTATCAATAAATTATGCATAATTGGCAGTGTAGAAAAACACATGGTTCCACTGGGGCTCGAACCCAGGACCTTCTGCGTGTAAAGCAGACGTGATAACCGCTACACTATGGAACCAGCTGATTCCTTCATTTCCTACATCCGGGGTATATATATATACATATTATCCAACAACACGATTGCTATTGCTATTCAGCACGCGATAATCACATCCTTCATAGTCCGCTGACCTTCACGTGACTGAGCTCGGCTCTCTGCTGCGGTTTAAAGCGAACACGTCTCAGCTTCAGGCTCTTCGGCAGCTCGTCTCCCGTAGCGTCAGCGGTAGTTCAGCTGCCGGTGTCGAGACCTCCCGGGACGTCTCGCTTTTGTGGCCGATCACACGGTGCAGCAGCTGCAACCGAGCGGACGAGCCGCCTACCTGTGTCCGTCTGTCTGTCCGGCCGACCGCCTGCATGAACTGCAGCCAACACATGGAGGAGGAGTTGTGTTCGTAAAAGCTGGACCATGCGCGTGCATCTTCAAAATCAGTCTTTTTACAATAAGAATTTGTGGTGTCACGCTGTAATTTATCCCCAATTAATACAGGACGCTGATGAATCTTGCCAGCTGAGGTCACCTTCTGTAAACACACTACTCAAAATCAGTGAGGGATATTTTAGTTCATTCTGTGACACATCTGAATTGTTATTTATTTATTTTTATTTTATCAACCCTAACCCATATTTTTGCTCCCCAAAAAGAATGCATTGCATATCCCAATATCCCTAACTGACTTTCTATTAGTGTATTACAGAACTCAGTTTATTGTCTCATGAAGTTAAAGCTGTCCAACTGTGGCAATCACACATTAGAGATAGAATTTGAGAGTGAGACATCCCATAAACACTAGCATTTACTTAGAGGACTGAAAATCTGTACTCAAGTACATTACCACGTTACATTACTGAAATGTTACTCAGTTACAAGAAATCTGCTGGTATTAAAATAATACACTACTCAAGATTAGTTATGGGTATGACTAATATGATATTAAAATGAAATGTGTCACATTATTTTGGGGATTAATATTCACAGAACACAAAATAAAATTCAGATATGTCACAGAAGAGCATTAGTTACTTTTTATCCGTTGATTTTTAATACATTATCAGTCGGAGTCTTTCACTCAAAGGGGTTTCTGTTTCTCCAAATATTCGGCCTAAATGACTTGCTACTCCTCTCTGCTGCTCAGTGGTCACCTCTCCAGATCCAGGCCTGCTGCAGAGGCAGGGTTTCATTGGTCTGTTTATTGGCTCCAAAAATGCAGGTGAACGGTTTGGATATTTATTCATCCTGTACTCCACATAGTGGTGAAGGGATGATGTATTTTTGTAGGCCAACCCTGCAGTTAGTGTTGTCCCGATTTAGCCACTTGTTAGCAACTGCAGCTCTTAAGTTCAGTTGCGAGCCATCAATGATAGAACAAAACGTGTAAATATCTTAAGCTTGTGGTAACCACGGACCTTATTTCAGGCATTTAACCGAAAATCAATTGAAAGAACTTCAGTGAACTGATTTCCGTGTTTTAGGACTACAGAGTACTGCACTCTATAATGAGTTTATGAGTTACCAAGTGGATTACAAGGTGTAATGCATACTTGAATACAAGTAAAATTACAGACTTGAAAAGTACCCAAGAGATGACTTAATTACAGTAATTTGAGTAGATGTAATTAGTTACTTCCTCCCCTGTGTATACCTACAGCACTTAACAAATAGAGACTTTGCAAAGTGCTGCACGATATTAGAAAACTTTTTTCTTTTTTTACATTGCAACATCTTGTTTTTCTGAGGAACTATATGCATTTTATGAAGATGACTTGAATGGCTCTGTTTGAAAATAATTAATCATTATGTAATTATTGGGATGATTTTGTTAATCAGAAAACCAAAGTAGACCCTGCTTTGTTTTACAAATTGATCAATAATGATTGTGATCAGTGGTTTTGCTGTAGATACAGACCCTCCTGTTTATACCAAGATACCAACAGTACAGCTGCAGCGGTCAAACATTGCGACGGATTATTCTGCAGCTCAGTCTTAAACAATGTATTCTTCCTTCTCTCCTTTGGCAAACAAAATCTGCTCCTTCAAAGGTTACCTTTCTGAAGCAGAAGTCAAGTTTTTCATAATCGCCCAGCCGAAAGAAATCGGCATGCATGGAGGTCATTTTAGTCAAAAAAGTACATCCCTTACGTCCTTGAAGACGAGGCAGCGAGTCAGAAAATGGACCTAATTCTCAGTTTCACCACACGCCCACACAACAAACGAAGTCTGTCCCTCTATGGATTGGCATTAAACCTGCTGTTGGTTCACTGTCTTTGCAGAGACTGTTTGTCACTTTCAAGCAACAAACATGAAAGAAATATTAAGTTGGACTAAATTAAACAGACTTCTCTTGTACATTCGTTGTGGAAAATAAGAAGCCAGCAAAAAAGTTGAAACAGGAGACATCGTACATCCGACGGCAAGACTATTGATTGGTCAAATGTCACAATTAATAACCTACAAACGCTGAATAATCTGAGTCTGCAAAGTAATTAATGACTAAATGTATCAAATAAATGTAGCAAAGAGGAAGTATAAATATCAGATTTGTACTTCAGAACAGTGCTCGAGTAAATTGTACTTTGGTATATTTTATCGCTGGTTGTTCAAAATTTTGACTCAAAGATTTGAATTTTTACTGCAAATTAATATCGTTCCCAAATACTGGTTTTCAGTCTCCTTGATTTCTAATACGCACGGCCCACCTGGCTAGTCTCAAGTTTCTTAAATCCATTTCTGAGGTTTGCCAGTTAAAATAGCTTTCCGACCTTCAGGCGCTGCACCATTCACTTGTTACCTTTTAATCGCAAGGTCACGATTAAGGTCTGCTTAGACTAAGGGCCTGAAACTGAAAAGTATTTTACCTATTCATAGATCTGCAGCCTGAGCCACCATCTCCTCATACAGATTTTTTGTTTTCAGGCTGCTGTATCTTGTATTCATGAAAAGGAGCGCGTTCACTCATCTCACTCGTTTTCTGAAAGCTCCTGCGCCGCGATGCTATCAGTTATATCTGCGAGTGTTTCTGCTGTGGTCTCTGCATCAAATGCAAATGGATCTGTTAAGAGTTCAGAACGGAGTTTCTAAGCCTTACAGCTGCTAGTCTCCTGCTGACTTCTGCTTTAAGATATTCAGGCTGTGTATATCCCCATTTCCCCTAAAGTTGTGGGCCGTGAGTGAGTTTCTTACTCGTTAAGGGGCCTTGATCGTCCAGCGTTTAGGATTTAGGGGGTGTATAATCACCTGAAACTACAACCTTGTGTTAAAATGTCATTAAAACAGAATTAAAACATTTGCAAACAAACTGTGTTTATCAACAACAGTTTTACAAAGTGTTCTTGAGCCCATAATATTCTTTAAACAATCACAAAGCGGGAACCTTTTCTTTTTTTTTTCTTTTTTTTTTATACTTTATTTGCACACGCATAAGATTAGGTAAAATCAGATGATTCAAATACAACAAGTGCCAAATATCAGAAAAACTCAATCAGTAGACAACCATCCTATAAAAATATAGAAATACATTTAAAAAAACTTAAACAAGGATACACACACACACACACACACACACACACACACTGAACGCCTCTGGAATCTCCTGAAAAGCTTTAAAAACGAACAATTAGCAAGTGAAAATGAAGACTAAAATGTCTTAAAATGTCTTTGGAAACACATTTTTCTGAGTAATGTTTGTAGTCGCAGAGAAATTTTCCAAACTATGTACAGATTGAATAGTTAGCGCGTGTTATAGAGGTTATTTCGCCTGGATATAAATACATATGTATCTTGAGATTTTGACTTTTAGAACCATTGACCTACAGTGAGCCTTTTATTGTCTACAGATGGAGCGGGTCCTCTGCTACGGAGTCCGCCATTTTGCCTCGCCATTGTTTCTACAGCTGTAAGTAAGTAAGATTTTATATTTTACGTAGCACCTTTCAAAACCTAGGTTACAAAGTGCTTTACAAGAGGATAGAAGGTGAAAAGGTCAAGAGAAAAGTGTGACACAAACATGTCAGCCACAAACAATTAACACAATAACATCCTGAACATACAAACCAAACAGTGGCTCTAGGGAGTGGCCACTGTAGGGCAGGGGAGGATGAGGGCTATTCAGTTGGTTGCAGTCTGCAAGCTCACCATTACATGCCACTAAATCCTACACACTGGACCTTTAACGTGAGCATCAATAAAGCAACTTTCCAGATTCTTACCAAAAGTTTCTCTGAAGGTCCGTCTCTCCGTCGTTTACTGGTGTGAGGTCTGAAACCTCCTTCCTCATTTCAAATTGTGTTTCCTCTGCATTGTTCAACCCATTTTGACTGCTGAGGCTCTTCGGCTTCCTTATAGGTGCCAGTGAGAGAAGGGCAGATTGGCTGCATTGGAGATTGTGGGGATGACAGCTGCATCTGTTTATCATGTGGGGTACAATAGCACACCTTGAGAGGCAGCCAGGGCTTGTATTCTCTCTGATCCTGGCTCCAACACAGCGGGCCAGAATTAATAGACAAGACAGATTCATATGTGGGCAGGATCAAAATTCAAGATGTGCTAGATCGTTTCCACAAGCTCAGTCTGACTGACACGCAATATGGTTTGTGCATGTGACACTGGAAAGCAATTATAGTTATGTACCGATGTCTAATGTCATATTTACTGTAGAACAAAAAAAAATAGCTAAGTAAAGATTGAAGATCCGTTAAGGGCTTCAAAGAATTATTTTCATTAGCAATTAATCTTTTTTCTTCCAAGATGTCAAATTTGACTTCTTTAGATGGTTTCCTTTTGTCAAACCAAAAGACCAAATCCTAAAAATATCATTATTCAAAAACAATCTAAAAAAGATGAGTGTAGCAAATACTCATATTTGATAAAGTGCAACCAGAGAATTGTTGACATTTTAACTTTATAAGTGAATTGGAGAGTTAATTGATTATATTGAAAATGTGTTGCTTTTGGATTGTCAATTAACTAATAAATGAATTGAATTAACTTTTGAAGCCTTAAATCTACGTTCATAATCTTTTCAACAAAGCGTACTACCAAAAACTTTACATATAAACCGAGTCTGTTGAGGCAGAGTCTGAATAGTTTTTATTCAGTTTTACTTTATTATTTTATTTTTGGGGTTTCAATGAAACCCGAATATCTCAGAGTAGAGTGCACACCTCCACCGAGGCCCAGCAGACCCCTTATATACTCACGTCATACCTCTTTTGAAACAAGGTGGTTCAGGTGCTGGTTCGGAGCCAGTACCTGCTCTGGAACCAGTTCTTTGTGTTTCAACAGACAAAGAACTGGCTCACGGCCAGGAAAACTGTTTCCAGAGTGGCACCAACACTTTGCTGGTCTAGAACAAAGAGCCACTTACGTTAGGGGCTGGGAGAACGGGAGCTGTCCATGGGAGAATAAACCAAAAACATTCAGTATTTCACTAGTCAAAGATACAGTGATCTGAGGACCGGTCATGTTCAGATGCCACTGTAGGGACGTTGAATTGGAAACGTGGAAATTAGAGACGTGTACAGTGACTGAATGATGCGGCTCTCATGCCTGTGGAAAAGCAAACTGGTTCACATTCTGAAGCTACTTTGAACTAGCACCAGCCAAGAAGCAGCACTTGGTTCACTTTGGACAAAAGGTGCGATCATAGACACCAGCTACCTCGACACACCTGATTTTGTTGTCAAGATCCATGCATCATTCCCTCAGATATTATCGGAAAAGCTCTATCTCTAGATGTTAAAGAAAGTGAGAGCTAATTCCTGGATCTGTGTCTTTATCCAGATGTGGTCTATTCTGGGCTGAGACCCATCCTACATCCAAGTTTCATTGAAATCCATTCAGTAGTTTTTGTGTTTTCCTGTTGACAAACCGACCAACCAAATCTTCCATCAGAACTCAATCAGATGACCTTCCAGGTGCCCTGTGGGGATTTCTTGTAAATGTATTACTGCTTTCACTCAGTAACGAAACACACTGTTCGTATCCTCGAGGTCTAAAAACAGGTTTGCATTATGTGCTTGTTTTGCGTCTGCTGTATATCTGCTCGCCATCTCTTTGCCTTTGTTAACTCGTAGCTTTAGCGTGTTGGCCTTCACCTCACCCTTCAGCTCCATTTTGTTTGTCTTGTGCAGGTGAGCACATGTGGAAAGGCCTGTCTTGCAGATTGCAGTTGAGACAAGTGAACGGTGAATTCAGATTTTTGTGGTTACCCACCTGAAACTACAAGATCATATTTGGATTTGTCTTATTGTCCGTGTGACGTCTAATGTGTTTGAATTAATCGCGACTGCTCAGAATAATCTGCACTTGAATCGGAAAGGCGAAAATGTTTTACTCGTTGTCTCCCCCACACTACAAGATAAGGTGAGCCCACTGTCAGTGGTAACCTGCCTTGTGTAGTGCAGACTCTCTACAATCAGTCATTGTGACTAAATTAGCTCTACAGTGGGTCTATGTGGTGTGTTCCTAGTTTAACAGGGAGCGCCGTTTCCTGCTACACCGTGGCAGCCGTTATGACGGCGGCCTTCCTCTGATACTTGCGATTCCATATTTCTGTCGACCATGCAGAGCATTTGTAGACAGTCTCAGTCGACACAGACAGCACATGTCGTCTCTATAAGGAGTATCTGCCCCCTGAGTGTCCATCTGACTCTCAGGCTGAATCCAAATGTCCACCCTCTGGACTTGCGGACTGAGCTCGAACATACTGTGAGAGACTGCAAGGCTTGTATAAGCCACTGACACACAGGCCTACACTCGTGTTGATTACTTCAGCTTGTACTTTTCTAGCCGACATAATTCAAGTACTGTTTTAATAAGTATTTTGTTTAACTCATTCATAATTAGTTCTACAACGTCACGTCCATACTGCAATAGACTGTGGGTAATTAAATCAGTTAAGTCGGCAGAAATTCCGCTTGAGGGCCCCTGTGGACTGGACGGATTGTGGGTTTGGAAAGTCCTCAGCACTCTGGGACTTCCCGTGATCATCCCCAAAAATTCCACGAGTCTCCGAGAGCGGCGGAGTCGAGGCTTTTGGATGCAGCGTTCGTTGTCTCATATGTCTCTTCTATAGAACAGTTCATCCAAAAATGAATAATTCAGACAGTGTCTACTCACCCCACATGCTGATGGAAAGTCAGGTGAGGTTTTTTTCTGTACAGTGCTGCAGGATTCTTGTGAACAACTGCAGTAGATGGGGACTTGCTTTAAAACGTAAATACTTTTTTTTTTTTTAAGATTTTGCTAAATAAATGGTTCTTGCAGCTCTTCTGGCTTAATCCAACTTCGAGTCTCCAGAAGCTGGACAACCAGTATGTCTTGTGGACTTTCCAAGGGCGTGTAGATAATGACTGATTTTGAATTTTTGGTTGAACTTATCCTTTAAGAACAATCACCTGCCTCTTCTGTGAGTCCTGTCCTGTCTGGCCGTCTGGTAATGTCAGTTTTTCTGTGCCGGTGTTTTCAAACAACCACGCCTGTACCTTCTGACACCACCCCGGGAGAGTCAGGGTGAATACGGGTTCATTTGTGCCACTTGAAAAACTTCTGTGAATTAGATTTGAAGAATGCTGCAGTGTCCCAGTTACTCAGGATAATCCACAGACCTCGCTGTCAACAGTTTCCATAGGGTCTGCTGCTTCAGTGGAAATACAGGATTTCCGTTGAATATTGCTCACAGTGAGGTGACAGTCCGTAGATTATCGAGAGCAACCGGTGTATTGTTTCGGGTAATGATTATCCAGTCGTGCACACTCCCCTCGATGAAGGCAAAGTCGCTATGGAGGAGGATGCTGTCCTAAATAATGTCCTGTATTTGTGGCTGTTGTCTGCAGAGGCTTTTCGTCTGCTGTGGTGTCTGTGACAGCACTGCTCCGGTGTTGTCTTTAGAGGGCGAAGGTAAACTGTGAAGCTAGTGAAACCATGAGCGCTGTATCATAAACTTGTTGCACTGAGACGCGGCTTACCTTAGTGTATTCTCTCTTCCCACCTCTTAGGTCTTGACCCTTCTAACTAACCAACAGCAGCGCCTGATTTGTTCACAGACTTAAGCTACTTTTACTCTAATAAGTTGACAGTATGTACGGACCTCAAGTGCCCGGATATCTGTAAGAGCTCTGTGTGTAATTACAGCAAATAGAGTTAAACAAAGAAAGAGTAGAAAACTTGATTCAGCCAGTTTTGTGCACACTTGCGTCGATCGTTATCACATTTTGTGCTCCAACTTCTACATTTGTATACGTTGAGAACATCTCATTATTCTCGTCTTGTCTGTCTGTGTCATATTGCCAAGAGAACGAGGACGAGCTGTTTCTGATCTGTTTACCATATATGAGCTCCCTTCAAACACATTTGCAATCCAGGATTCATTAGTGGAATAACAAGATACTGTTGCTGGCATTTAGAGACTGAAAGTTCTGCTATTAAAGTAACTGCATGTTCTGGATGTCACATCTACAGGTGACTGTATTATGAGACGATCAGCGCTGCCAGATGGGAAGTGTTTGACTGTCATAGGAGATGTTTATCTATTGTATTTTTAGGGGAAATTATCGTACTTAAGTCTAGAGCTGAAACGATTACTCGAGTAACTCGAATAATTCGATTACAAAAAATGGTCAAAGCAAAATCTCTGCCTCGAGGCTTCGTTTAATTCCTATCACCCGCGTTATGTGTTATCTTAGCTCAGGGATCATTTTTCCACACGGGCTGTTATTGGGGACACACACACTGCTACGTTCAGAATTGAGTCAGCGCGATGGCGGAGAGCCAAGAAACCGTCCGTAAGTCAGAGAATGTCCAAAGTTTGGGATCATTTCACACTTAAAAAAGAAGATAACAAAGTGCAGCGTGTCTACTGTGGAAACTAACTAACTAAGGAAACTAATTTGTGTTAAATTGCAGGAGAGTAATAGCCTACACCAAATAACTCCTTTCCACACACACACACACACACACACACACACACACACACACACACACAC
>OMLP01014623.1:0-14624 GCA_900302685.1 Spondyliosoma cantharus
TGTTAATGGATGCTATAGACCAAAAAGCAGAGCAGGGATAATCCTTTCTAACCTTCTCTCTGCAGGTTTAGGGATTAGCGGGATGCTGGGAGCTTCCCTTTCCTCCCTCCTCCCTTTTCTCTCCTCTCCGTCTCCCGAATGGCTCGTTCTGTTTCACACTCTCACTCCTCCATCTTAATCCACACTTTGTCAATATCTGTTTGGCACGCTAACTTGTCTCTCCTCACCCTCTCTCGCAGACTCCCCTTTGCCCCTCGCCTCTGTCTCCCTCCTTAGACATTCTCGGTTTGTATCTCAGACAGAAAAGCTGCGAAAATATCATGAAGCATGATCACAGCAGTCTAAAGCAAAGATTTCATAAGAGAGTAACTATGGCATTGAATAATGCATTGAGGTGTAATAAAGGGATTAAAAGATTAGGCGAAGAAAAGCAAAGGGAGGGAAATGAGAAGATGGGACACTACCAACAGGGATTTGGAATACTTACACACAACTCATGCTGCTCTCTGCCTTCAAAATGCTCAACAAGTGAACTCAGCCATCTATATGTGGACTGTTGGAGTGTTTATATCCACAAAGATCTACTGTTAAGGGGACATGTCCTCAGGCAGTGCTCGCAGGGTTGGATAAATATAAGAATACATGTATGGTTGTTTTTGTTTTCGTGCGCTTTAAGGGCTTAAACATGTTCCAGGTTTCTATAAAGCAAATATTTAGTATTTTTTTGTCTCTGGAAGTAATCTGGCTCACATTGTGTTCAGATCTTAGGCAGGTGTAAACTCAATCCATACAAGTTGCTGGCATCTGTACACAACACAACATTGATAAAGATATTCTGTAGCCAAGATAAAATATAGGTTTTGGTTCTAATTTAGGGAATGTGCATGTGAGAAGGCTTAAAGTAACACGCAACTTATACCATGTATACTGCATTATAATGAAAGTAATACGGGTATGAAGTGAATTATAAATGGTAAAAAATGACTGTGTGATGACGTGTGTTGCCCACATCTGTGCTGCTGACCTGCTGTAAACAAGGTATATTATCTAGTTATAGAGTGGCCTACACATCGGTACTGCAACACACTGGGACAAACTGACAATAGTTTGACAATACCAATTGTTTTTTATACAAAGAAAGGAATAACTCAGTGTATTACATTTGCTGAATTTAATGGGACAAATAATTAATCATTTATCGAAGACAACGTTTCACAAAGTTCAGAAAGTCCCCCTGACTCAACAACTCACTAAACTCCATGTTTTTTTAAGGGAGTCTGGGGATGAATTACCGCCAACTCAGGTTACCTGCGTGCAGGTTCTTGCACTGGAGGACAGAGATCTCATTTCATTGAGGATAACAAGAATGCATTAAAAACACCAGATGTAAACACAAAGGCAAGATTCGAACGTTTAATATATGGATAACATCTGGATACAGATCACATTTTAATACTAGGTGGCGATAGGGTGGATGTTACCCTCAGAAGATTTGTTTAGTGTAAAGCTATTTGCCAGGTGATGACCATCATAAATCTACATACTGTATATATGTATGATGTTGATGTTTTAAACACAACAGTGTCCTAAGTCCTATGTGACCAACTATCAATTAGTAAAGTTCAGTTCAGACCACATGTCAAAGTCTACAGATCAGTAAGTTCTAAAGATCATTGTCCCTTCTGATAAACGATGGATCTCTTTACTTTTCCTCTCCTGGTATCGCACTTTGATCCATTCTTAAGAGCCACCTGTTGGTTTAACCCATTAAACCAACATTAATTTATACCCATTGTAGCTGCTTAAAGAAATAACAACATTTCAAAACCTGACTCACCTGATCTGCTCCGACTTCAGGTAGAAATTCAGGGCGTCAACAAGAACGTCTCCAGTGAAAGGCGGCTTATCGTTCCTACGTTGGAGGTCAAAGTGGGCGGAGTTACAGAGGGCATGGACACCTGTGTCTGTCCTGCTGGAGACTGAGAGAGACACCTGGTTGATCGGCTTCAATCCCCTTATAGCGTCCTGCAGAGAGAGAGAGAGAGATCAAAGACATCAAACAGACATATAAATATGGGTTTTTATATTGCAAGAACATATATATAAGAATTACTGAATTTTGAAGTCACAAATAGTCAGACAGGTAAATTGCATCAACACACAGATAAAGGGATATCAAATAGAGCTGTGAACTGCAACGCAATGTGTCTGAAAAGTCTGATATTTTTTCTTCTTTCCTGTGTGTGTGCTTTTTTTTGGGCCATTTTATGACTTTCAATAGAAACGCAGTACTAGATAAACAGAACTGACAGGATAAATGGGGAGAAAGTGATGAGGAATGACGTGGAGACGGTTCAAGGCAGGTTTACCTCTGGTTAATCGGTCCTTCACGTCACAGGATCACTAACATTCAGACTGCTGAGATAAATTGTCTTCGGTAACCAGTGATAGGTAATTAAATCCCTATCATTGTTGATGTAAACCGGTTAAAGTTGTGACGCTGACACCGTCTGTAGCGCTGATGGATGTTTTTGTTGAAATATAAATTTTTTCAAACATATTTGTAGAATAATGAATATTACTGCATCACACAGAGAGGTGCTTCTGTTATTAGTCAACCCTTTCTGCTATTAACGGGGTGAACACAATTATAGAAACTAGGGTTGCATGTTTGAAGCAACTTCTTTAAATAATCGTCACCTGACTTAAAAAAAAAACGATTATCAGTTAATTATTAATAATTTATGAAATATGTTTGACATTTTTCATTCTAAGCACTGGCTTGATCCATGTTCAACATAAAATCAGAGTAGGCCACAATAGGAGTTACATGAACACATAAAGTAAACACCAAGTTGCTTGAATGATAAACTAAATAACAACAATTACTGACTTAATTCTAATTGCGATGCCTGTTCGTCGCCATTCAACAACTGGCCCAACAAAATCCAATCCATTTTGAGGCTATTAAGTTGCTTAAATGGCTCAAACTGTCAGTCACCCTTCAGTATAATACATAATTCAACAGCACCACAACCTAAAAACGGAAAAACTGAACAATAATACCCTTGTGAAGGTAGAAGTTATAGCAAGATTGTTGTATGAGACTGTATCTAATAGTGGAATTCTCAAAGCATTTGACATGGATGCTACTGTACAATCTTAAATGATGTGTTGTTATTCATATGATAAATGATACTCAGGAATTCATCATAAAGCAGACTAGTAATAAGATCTGCTCACATTCCATAAACAAAAAGGAAAATTATACCTCCAAAAGCAATTTTTGTTCGCTTGTTTTCTGTTTTGCAGGAGGACATGTGTATTGGAGGATAAGACAATAGGATCTTTTTCAGTAGTTAAACTTACCTCCAAGTGATCCTGGACGCCTTTCTTACACAGCTGATGTGGAGGCACTTTGACCGCACCACTGCAGAAACAATGCTAATGAGTGAATGAATCAATAACACCAGTTATCAGTGACAGTGAGCAGTGATCAGCAATATCGTTACCTGTATTTTGTTCCAATGTATTGAAAGAAGATGAGATAACGTGCCCAGTTGCGCATGATCTCTGATGTCTGTGACACTCAATGATCATATTGTTCGTGTTAGCAGGAGGGAACCGTTTAGTCAAAACAGCCTTTTAACAGGACAACCCTGGCATTAACGCCGGAATCAGTGAAGGAGGACTTTTAAAAACCCCTTGAGAAGGACTCATGTGCTGAAGGACGCGACAGACTACAGCAGAGACAGTACGGAAGCTCCAGATTAGACCGGAACCAGTATGATTTGTAGTCCGGAAAAAGGTTTGAGTAGTTAGTTCAAGCTTCTCGAGTCATTAGGAGAGCGGGTTAGTGTGTAACTCTAATATGTATTATGTCTCACTCTTACATCAGAATGTTGCTCTCAATATTAACTCAATAAAATAACCGACACACTGAAATTTAACGTTAGCATGACACACAAGCTAAAGCACATACGGACACCCCGCCTCTAGCCATCTTTGACAGCATGTTTGAGCGCGCGCTGCCGGTTCAACGTGCTTTCTGTATGTACAGACTGACATACGTGACAAAAAATCAACACGCAAACATGAACGTATAATTACATGTGCAACGTTTTCTTCGTGATGCCTGTGTGCAAACACTCTTTCGGACTGTAGTCCCGTCGGTCGCTTTTTGATGGCGTCATGAGGGTGTGCGTGTGTGTCGTCGTCGAGCCGCAGAGCAGTCTGCGTTGAAATCATTGAAGCCAGAGACTGTATGATGCAGAGGAGATGTGTCAGCTGAAAGCGGGGTAAAGACAGTGGAACCACAGTTGTAGGCTTAAAGGAGGAAAAGACAAGAGGAAGAAAAAAGACTTGTGAAATAAATCCTTGATAATTCTTAATTTCTCTCTTTTTTTAGTCAATTATTGCCTTAAATACAATCAGAAATATAAGATTAAAGTAAAAAGATTTAAAAAAAAAATTCTAGATTCTTTCATATAGTTCCAAAGGCTAAAATACTTTGGGCAGATATTTTACTGTATTGAAACCGCAAAATAAGCGTGTTCACTAGGCTTATACTTTTTAGTAAAATTATTGAGGAAGTAGCCCACATTTTGAGGTGACACAATTTAACCAATGAGCTTTTATCCTGTTTTTGTAGAGGTTTTTTTTTTGTTTTAATATTACAATTTAATATAACTCATATTTCCATTGTTTTGATAATTAGCTATACATTGTGGCCTATTTCTTGAGTAAAACAGACATAAACATCAGTGTTACTGTAAGATTTGGGGGATGTTGTTGGTTTTATGGTATGTTATCTGTTTTTTAACACATTGTAACCTACTTCCGAGGTGCATGGAGAAGGTCAACAGCCTATAGAAGTCAAAACTCTAGCACCACTTATTCTTCTATAGCCTACGTACTGATGTCCCTCTCACAAGTCAGTTTCCTCCTCCCATGATTCCTCCTGTTCTCCGGTGGTGTTGCGGCGGGTTGTGTCCTGTCGGCGCTCTCCTCTCCTCTCCTCTCCTCTCCTCAGTGAGTCTCCATGGTGCAGCTACGCCTCTCGCCTGTCTCGGCAGCAGCGGCAGCAGTGTGTAGTAGTAATCAGCCTGCCGCGCACTGAGCTCGCATTTTGTGTCACGGTGCCACCGGGAGAGGGGCGACAGACTGCTGCGCGTCAGGGGATACCAGTCACCATCCGCACGGTTCAAGCAGCGACATCCCGCCGCGGGCAATGACATTGGCAGACTGAAGTGGGAATACACGAGAAAAACGCAAAAATGACGGTGGACTTTGAAGAATGTATAAAAGATTCCCCCCGATTCAGGTAAGAAGACTGCTCCTCGCAGGCACATCACAGCGGTGCGCAAAAATGGCACACCTTCTTTTACGCATGATTTTTTTTTTTTCTTCACTTGGATTGAATGTTGCCGCTCATGCAGGATTTGTGTTGGCATCAATAGGGTGAATGATGTCTGATCCGCTCATGTGGTCAACAACAGGATGGCGTTTTTTTTCTTTAATTTTTTTGCATTTTGATCATATCCCCCCCCCCCTTTAAAAAAAAAAAAAAAAAAAATGTCACATCTGGTTTGTCATTCATTTGCACTGTGCTAAATCTCTTGGAGGACATGTGATGTGACTGTCTGGTTTTTGAATGCGAGTTGTGACGTTAGCTCAGTGCATATGAGAGGAGGGACACTCATAGCCATGCACGGTGAGGGTCCATTTTGCCTGAGTGTAAAAAATGAGTGATTTTCAGTCCTGGTGTCATGCCTTCATCAACCCCTCATATCCTCTGATGAGGAGAGGATTGCTGGCATTATGTGGCATTATACCCAATGTGAGTGCATTGGGGCAACCTGCTGTGTGTGTGAGTGAGTGTTGCAGCATGGCACACAGGTTGGGTGCAGCCTTTCCATTTGCTCGTAGAGGCAGTCCTGCAGTCACCCACTGTGGGTCTGTGGTAGGAGACTGGAGAGGAGATGCCCTTGCAGCAGCAGCAGCAGCAGCCTTGTTTGGCTGGCAAAGATGCAGCAGGGAGAGAAGAGTTCACCCTCTCTCTGCAGGGACAGTGCTTGTATCCCGGGCACAGATCCAGCCTGTTCGGCCCCTTGCATGGCCGCTGGAGGGTTGTAGCCACACTCGGTCCACGTGCCAGTCTGGCTGCACTCCTGTAGAGGCCGGTGGGAAACTAGCAGAGGAGATTCTAACAGCATGTAGGCCAGGGATCCCCTGTTACTTACACCAAGGAGATGGGCTGCTACCAGTGACATTTATTCAGTTTCATTGAGTAGGAGCAGAATGTGATTCTGTTTGTAGATAAGATTTTCTTCCTGTATCTCCTCTTATGTTTCCCCATGTCAGCGTCTGCAGCCTGTTTGCTTCTCTTTTCTGTGTGTGTGTCGTTTTGATGCTTCCTCCTCTCTCGCCACACAACTTATCTCGTTTGTGGAACATTTTGTGACTAACAGATAGTCTGTGATTTGAGCTCGCAAGCAGACAGCGCAGTAAAAGAGTGGAGGAGACTGAGGGAAACAGGCATTCACTTTGGCGCTCAAATCCCACCTCAGTGATGGATGGTAGAGATGGAAGGTCACAGGGACGCTTCCCCTTTTTTCTGCCTGGTTCACTTTCCCAGGGTCTTACGGAGACTGCAATTTGGAAAATTCCAACACTGACAAAGGAAGCTGATGTTTCCTTCCTTTCCCAGTTTACAAGCAGGAGGAAAATCTTATGTTGCCTAATACCATGATTGTAATGATGGTGATTAGCGCTGCAATGATTAATTGATTAACTGCTTAGTTGCCAACTATTACAGTGAAAACAAATCAAAATTCTCTGATTGCAGCTTCTTGAATGTGAATATTTTCTCTTTTCTTTATTCCTGTGTGACAGTTGACTGAATATCTTTGGGTTGTGGGCAAAAGATGACACTTTAGATTAACTGTAGATGCTGTTAGCTAGTTAGCTCAGTTAGCTGTGCAGCTGGTGGTTGGGACTGAGAGCTTGATGACCCGTTCAGTGTCAGTGTGTAGTTCAGTTTCTTTTCTTTTGGCCTTTATGTGGCTTTATTGATAGAACAGGCTCAAGATAAGACAGGAAATAGGATGAGAGAGAGGGGGAGTGACACACAGCAAATGCTCCCCAGGCCAGGATTCAAACCCAGGGCCACTGCAGCGAGGACAAAGCCTCTGTACATGGGATGCCCGCTCTACCAACTGAGCTAAACGGCACCCCTGTAGTTCAATTTTTGACTTGGGTGGGCCAGGGGCTAACTGGTTAGCATGCTGTCTTCAGCAGATAGCTCTGCAACACAGTATGTAGACATCATAATGTCAAAAGTGCTATTTGTTCACATTCTGTTGACAAACATTTTTAAATGTTTTAAACGGAAATTGTTTTATATTGCACCTTTAAAACAATGAATATTCATAAATATTTTGCAACTGAGAACATTAACATGCACACTTCTCTCAGCCTGGAGCCTCTGGAGTCACATTAGGATTATAATACATGTATACAGGATAGTATTAACTAACCATTATTTAATTTTCGATTAATCAGTAGATTTTTTCGCGATTGACCGACTGAGTCCGAAAAAAATGGTCATCACAACGTCCCAGAGCCTAAAGTGACATCTTAAATTTGCTTCAGTTGTCCAACTAACAGTCCAAAACCCAAAGACTCTTCATCACTGTCATAAATGATCAACAGATGCTACAAATCTAAGAAGCTGGAAACAGCGAAGTTTTTACGTTTTTGGTTGAAAAATGACTGAAATTAATAACTGCGAACTAATTTTCTTTTCATTGATTAATCAGTGCAGCTCTACATGATTACGTCCAGGTTGATGATCATCTGTGCATGCACATACTCAGTTTTTATTTTCTGATTGCCCTGACATATATCAACACACACATTGTTTAAAGAAAAAAATAATTGACAGTGATAGTTCAAAACTAGAGCACAGTTTTAGCTGATTATATAAAGATGCAAATATCCGGGAGCTATTCTTACTACCTGAACTATGAATAAATAGGGAAGGTGTTGTCCAAAGAACAGATTCATGTGACACAACCGCTGATAAGAGAAAGAGGAAAACGATGTGACAGTAAAGACAGTGAGAATAATTATGAGGACATTGTGGACCGGCTGCGTGACTGCAGCGAGTTTCAAAGCGCAATTTTCAAAGTTTAGCAGCCACATAATCAGTCACAGATAAACAAATGGCAGTTTTCTTTCTCCTTCTTGTTGTGTCATCTTGGAGGAACAGCAGCGTGCCGGTCGTGTCTGTCTTCCCACACATGGTTCTAAAACAGCTCACACACACCCTCCCACTGCAGGTCTTAACATGTACCAGACCTGCATTGGGCGAGCATGAAAGAATTTGTAAGGTATGCCTTAGAGTGTCTATAACACACATCTTTTTGTTCAGTCTTACTGTACTCCAAACTCTCTCATTGTTCTCTGCTCTGCCTGTTATATTCACTCCATAACAAAAGCTTAGATGAAGCCTGTGCACCTGCCGTACAGTAGTTGTTGGTATACTGAACGGCTGTAATCTGATTCCCTGGAGGCCCTTTGAAACTGGGGCAGTTTTTGGCTTGTTTACACTGAAAGTTCACAGATGTTATCGGGCTTGTGGGTTTATTTTGCTGGCATGACAAGTTTTCAACAAGGCCCTAGCTACAAAACTAAAAGTAATTGACGCAAACATGATCTATAATCAGTGCTAGGCATCGTGCATTACACAATAAACACACATGTTCCTGTGATTGTTTAACATAATGTATTTTATGTTTTTTAAAATCACCTTGTAGTGTATGACCAAGTAGGAAAGCTTTACATGCGCCTCTTACAACTTATATTTAGTCCTTTCATTGACTATATTCTATATTCTATGATATAAGTATGCATATGTGGGTGTGAGCTGTTGCCTAGCAACAGCTGCTGTAAGTGAGACAAATGAGAGCTGGGAGAAAAAGAGGGCAGAAATTGTAAGAATGGAAGAGGAGAGTGGGTGCTCTGAAAAGACACCGTCATTACTTTGAAATTCCCACACAGAGACGTGTTTCATCGTGACAAGAAGGTGTTGCTTTCTGTCCATCCTTCTACTTTCTGTTTTCATACATTTCATTGGTAGTAAATTATTGTGAGAAAAGGTGGTTCTTGGCGGGGTTGGTAAGGTGCCAGAGTCTCATATTGAAACTCTCACCTCGTGACGCTATCTCAGTTTACTGCAGGCGTGTCTCCCCTGCAAAAATCCATCGGTGTCATATGTGAACTAATAACAAAATGAAACTCGTTGAGTGTACAGTGAGGAGCTCACAGATCGGTAGAACCAGCCACACCTGTCTGTCTTTATGTTGTTTGTCTCCATCTCTTCATCCCACCCTCAGACGGTATATATGGCATCAGGCTCTCCCAACAGGTTGAGTGAGTGAGTCAACGAGACTCAGAAAGAGGAGACAGCGGGGTGGACAAAGAGCACATTTGCAAATGTGTCACACAACAACAGTCTTATACTCCTACGAAAATACAACAGGTTTTTAATAAACTGGTGACATTAGATCAAGAAATGGAAAAACTGGAATCGTGAAAGATGTTTTAAATCAGTGCGCTACAAAACTGCACAGGAATGACTTAAAAGATAATGTTCTGGCCATGTAGACTGTTATCAGTAATCATCAGCGGAGACTGATTTCCTATAGGACAGGATAGGATTGTGTTACACTCGCTGCCTTCATAATACGTTAAAGTTGTCAAACCTGCGCGCCAGTTTATCTCATGTTCAGATAGTCTTGCCAGGCTTCAAGTTGCTGCATGTCGCACAGTGCAGCCAGGAAAAGACACCTTTCATTCTTTGGAAATCACACACATATCAATCCTTTAGCGACCTTGACAGCATTGTCAGCTGTTCAGAAGTTAATTTTGACGGGGACTTTTCATGTCTTCATCTGATATCCACTATACTTATTGAGCTCCTGTCAGGTTTGAGCCCACCTGTGGTTGCTATGGTTACTCGCATGAATATCGTACGAAAGGTCAGACCCTGTGGTTTGATATCAGCAGCTCTTAAACCCCACATCATGTGGGAAAGGTAAACAAACTAGGTCTTATTATGTTGACTGATCTGAAGTGATTATTTTTTTCATTCCCTTCCTTGAGACCTTCGCTCCATGGATCTGTCGCTTGTGCTGCTTTTCTAGTCCTAGTTGGGGATGTAGCCCGTACATGAAGCCTTGAAGAATTGAAGTCATCACACCATGAAATTTGAAAAACTAGAGAAAGACAGTCTCATTTTTCTATATTGTCAGATAAAGGAACATGGTAGGTGTATATAACTCATTCGTGAACTGGATTTGGTAAAACATTTGCAAGCACAATGTAAAAAAAAGGCTTTCTCCCTCTCTTACATGTGATATTATTTTAAAACCATGTCTCCATTTATAAGCAGATTGAAGGAGCACTTTGTAGTTTTGGAGAAAAATTCAAAATCAAAATGTTAATATTTGCAATATTAATTAGGTAATACATTGTTTTTCTTTCTAAAGCTAGAAAGATGGCAGGGTCTGCCAAATATAAACAAAGTACAACAGTATAAAATTTTGTTGTCGTTTGAGGTCAGTTTGTTTCTTCAGTTTATATAGGCATTAATATCAGCCAATGAAGGTCTTCCCCTTCTGAATAAAATGTATTCTCCAAAACTACACATTGCACCTTTACAGCACTTTTTGATATTTATCAGGAGCCCTGGTTTCTCTTACCTGCTCAGATTTGTATTCCCTACCTGCGTCATCATCGCCTATGATCCTCCTTTTACATACATCATCACTTTGCCTGTCTGAGATAATGAATTCCTATTGGTCAGCAACCTGTGAAATATGTAAATATGCACCACGCTGCCTCCTCTAGCCTGAGGAGGGTTATTAGCACTGCTGCTGCCAAGGGTGACCGGTCGCTTTGGCGGCCATGGTAACAACCTCTCCCTCTTCCCTCTGCCTCGGTCAAGGATTGTACTGAGAGGCTGGTATTTGTCACTTTCAACACAGAAACACACACACAGCTGTTCTCGGTGCGTGCCAGCCGAGAGAGCCCGGTCGAGTCACAGAGTAAAAGGGAACGGTACATGTTGACCTTGAAACAGCGCAGATGATTTTACAGTAGGAAAGAAAAATGCTTTAAAGCGCTGAATAAGATGACCTGTTGCCAAAGTGGGCTGACATTGATGTACAGTGTGTTTGCGGATGCAGTGTCGCCTGGAAAGTGTCACGGACCAAAAGAATGACGTGCCAGTGTCACTGATACACTGAACGTCCTTGTCTGCTTGTATCCAACTCAGTTTGGGGAAAAACCTCTTTCGGAGCCACCGTGATCTGAAATTCACCAGAAATAGGTCCTCTCTCGAAACATCAAGTCCTTGGCAAAACATTTAGAAAGATTCCAGACCACTCACATTAAGTTGCTAATGTCAAGACACTCATTCCCAACCACTCTCCCTAATGCATCCACGTATGCAGGAGATGTGCTCCGAACGCTGGCCCAGAATCCCCATCCTCTTACCCTCCATATATGGAGTTCCTCCATCCAGTTTAAAGCTTTTATCGCTCCTGTTCTTTGTTATGCTAAAGACGACTTTAACCGAATTGCTTCGCTTGAGAATTCTGTGTTTCCGTTAAACCGCTCAGTCCCAGAACCTCCATCAGTGTTTACTGGCAAACACCAGAAAATGGCGAGCAAATCTCTTGCATTTGACCCTCGTCTTGAGGGATTTTCCTCTCAGAGCAAAAGGTTTCCTTTGAAGCTATAGGAAGGTCAACCAATTTATTCATGCTCGCCTTTGTCCCGGTGTTTATGTATGCAGGTTTTATATCACTGTGGTGGGTCTTATACAAAGTCGTTTTATAATCTGAACAAAATGCAAATAATGTAGAGAAAATTCACATCAGGCGACATTTTGAGATGCCGACGTACACAGTGTAGCTATTATAAAATAATATATAAATAAGCAACAACCTTAAAAGTAACATAGTAACAATAGCATCATATTCCTACGTTAAAAACCACTGTAAAGATCCTCTCATTGTGTTTAACTTTTAAAAGACTGTCTATTAACACCCTCTCGTACTCTGTTACCAATGTGCTGAAACGTTAGACAGCGATACAGAGGACAGGTTTCAGTAAACTCCTAATGATGTTGGTGATGA
The DNA here is from genome assembly GCA_900302685.1 of Spondyliosoma cantharus. Lineage (NCBI taxonomy): Eukaryota > Metazoa > Chordata > Actinopteri > Spariformes > Sparidae > Spondyliosoma > Spondyliosoma cantharus. The sequence goes on from OMLP01014623.1 coordinate 12,207, forward strand.
GCTCGGCTACTGTCTTCCTCCTCCCTGAGGAAGCAACCATTTAACTACCAATTGACCTTTTAAACTCTCGTAACCTACATGTGTCACAGGAAGACAATGCAAAACGTCAGGGTTCATAAAGATATCTGACATCCCCCCCCCATTAGTTCACATAAATATTTTAGTTCCCACTGTGTGTGTAAAGGTGGGGGCCTCGGTGGAACGCTCCGACTGTGAACTGCAGGAAACACGTCTTTCATGTCAGAAGCATGAAAAATTGAGGTTACTTCAAAGGAGTCGTGACATCGGCGATGTAGTGTTAGAGGGCAGGAGAATGGAGGTTACTGGATTTGGTCCTGTTGGCACGCCTGCATGCATGTGTTGACTAAGATCTGTGGTGCTCTTCTGTTCAACAAAGGAGACTCACTGTTGAAAGACAGAAGACCAGTTGGACAAAGAAGGCAGCCCCACCCTTGCTGTTTTCCAAGCATGTGTGCGTCAGATTGATGTCTCTAGATGATGTCAGATAAAAGTGAGCACGATGCCTCAGGAAATTAGAGCCATGTGGCATCACAAAATGACCTAAAGAGGTTCAAATGAGAAAAGGCAGAAAGATGACTGAGCACAGTAGCTGCAGATGTCGAGCTAATAATATTTTCCAGGAAGTAGTTGAGAGTTTTCGACAGCCCCAAAGCTCGCAAGCTGCTTGTCTGCCCACACAGCATTTTATGCGGTTACAGTTCGCTTGGACACATGGTGTGCAGTGCATCACAACTGCTTCTCTGCTTACAAATCCTGAATTCCTGCTCCATTTCCTGCATTAGATTAAGTATTAACCAGTAAACAGGATCTGATGGCTTAATCCAGAGTGATCATTCAAACAGAAGCCCAATTCATACAGCAGAAGGATAATGATAACCCGCATTTAGACATAAGCGGAAATCTTCGAGCTCTGCCTGAATCTAAAGCATCACATGAGAGCAGGTGTGTCTCTGTGGTCCTCCTGTCACTGATGATTGAATGAATTAGGCCTACAACACATCAACGAGGCTTAACGGGGATTTCTGTTCCAACAGAACCCCTTCACCCACTACCGGTTTTAAACAACTGTGCTTTTAAAAAGTCAAGGCTATTTTTTGTTACCAGTGTTTCTGGTTCTTGGAGGCTGTAAACAGCAAAGTGTGGTCTTCAGCAGAGGATAGAGAATAGGATGGTTTCCTTCCAGATCTGTAGAAAGCAGTGATTGCTATGCTATGTGTTTCCTTTTTTTTCTGGTCTGCATTTGTGTCACACATGCATGCATACATGTGTGTTTCTGCTGGCTAGCATGCAGGCTAATCATGTTTTCATATATCCGCCTCTGCCTGCCAGCTTGTCAGGCAGACAGTGGGTTGAAGAGGTTCGTGAGAGAACATCAGTCCAGCACGTGGACACTTCCACTGAATCCATGGCGCGGCAGATTTTCTGCCGCTCTGCTGCACGTGTTGGCGGGAGGACTTAGTGTGGGACCCATATATGAAATGGGATTATCAGTAACCACACACTCTGATTAAATCAACTGGATAGCCCACACACCCTATTAAAGCTCACACAGTAGCGGCCTCTTACCCTGAGAACCTCAATGTAATTTCCCTTCCTTTTCAGCCGTAGTGTGCGGGATAATGTAGAATTGCAGACATTGGTTTGACACATTGCAGTTCAAAGGACTTGTGAGCCTTTCGATTTGTTGCACAGAGGATTTCTGTGCTTGTTTGGAACATGGATATTTTCTCAACTCAGGTGCCATCTATAACATCAATCTGACCTTTAACCTTCCTGGGTTATTTTAAGACTTGTCCTTGTGGTGGATGTCAGGCTTTACAGGCGGATGCTTAAACCTCAAAGCAGTTTAGAATTTGCTCTGTATTCAAAGCTAGGGGTGGTCGATCTGGTGAAAAAATAATATGACAATCTATTTAATCCCAATCATAATCCACATTCTAAAATATGATTTTGAAATGCTCCATAGACTGTAGCCAGATCTGAAATAGCCTTTGCTTGCTACCTTTTCCACCATTAATACACACATTGAATCAAAGACGGTTCTTTTTTGGCACAAGCTCTCCATCCACCATATTGCTCCGTTCCGTTCCTTCTTCTATTCCGCTTTTCCGTCACAGCGATGTTGCCCAGGGTACTCCCCTGAATGAGTCACCAGCTCATTGCAGGACCCATACTGATGGCAGAGGCTGCTATGCAGCAATTTTGGGGTTCAGTATCTTGCTCAAGGACACTTCGGCATGTAGCTGGAGTCTGGATTTGAACCAGCGACCTTCCGATCACTGATCGAACGGCTCTACGCACTGAGCTACAGTAACATCCAACTGTAGGAAGAAGAAGAAAAAATTACATTTTGACTGAAAGCGGGACTTTAAAGCTGCTAAAAACTCAGCTGCTGCT
>OMLP01014625.1:8649-18751 GCA_900302685.1 Spondyliosoma cantharus
ACCCATGCACGCATATCTACCCCCTCATAAAGTCTCCCCCCCCGACACTTCCTCCCCCTTCTTTATTTTTCTCGTTTGGTGAAATCAATGGATTAGAGGGGCTTGACGATCCGCCACACCCCTTGCAAATATTAATCATAAATCACAGGCACTGAGTATAATGAGGCTTGTTTATAATGACAACAGGCGTGATGAATGTGTCTATGGCCCGGTGGGGCATTATCATATAGCCAAGCACGGGTGTGTGTGCATGTAGTATGTGAAGGGTGGGCAGGTGTGTGTGTGTGTGTGTGTTTGTGTGTGTGGATGAGGTATTCGAGCTTTTTTCCCCCCACATGTAGCATGACATTTCGATGGCAGAGGGCCCACGGCAAGCCAGCTCTCCGTGGCATTTCCAACAGCTGTTTACACACACACACACACACACACACACACGAGCCAAATGTGTGTTTTCCGAACACACGAGTGCATGCATTGTATAACCAGTGCATGAGCGCAGCCGTTCATCCGGTGCAGTTAACTATAAAAGTCAGAGTGGGTGCCATTTCAAGTATCTGTATCCATAGTGTTTGACTGATCGTCAACGTTGTAGTTCTAACAGGCACTTGATGGTGAAACGGAGAACGAGAAGTGTTTGTAAGGGCAGCACTGAGGTTATGATGACGCTACAGTGACTTTCACTATGGCTGCCAACACTTGGGGTTTTTCGCAGGAGTCTCCCTGTCTTCAACCCTTTCTCCCACCGTGTTCCCGATCAGTCATCTCTCTCGTTAACGTCCTGATGTCATATTGATACATTTTATATGTGGGATGTGTGATGTGGTACCTGGCATCCCAACCCACCCAAACGACCTTGCCTTAATTGTGTCGCTCGAGCCCTGAAAATGGATGAAACAGATCCCAAGAGGAAGAAATGTTACCTCACTTCCCCGTATGCAATGTGAATTTTAGTTGTTGACTTTTGATGACTTTATTGTACATTTTTTTTTTTTTTTAAAAGCGGCTCTATAAAACAATTAGTAGCAATTAACATGCATTAATCCCTTTTTATTGGCTGTATGTGATTGGGTGCTAACGTGATGTGAAAAACAAGACCATCCCCGTCCCCATACCAGCCTTTAGATGATTTATTTAAGATTCCCACTGAGGTACAACATATCCAAATCCACATCTTTAGTAAGTATAATTTGCGATTTCTGCAGTACAATCTGAATCCTTTCAAACAGATTTAACTTTCAACATTTGGATTAGATGTATCCGACACATTGAAATAACGGGCGTAACCCACTTTCTTTTACTCCTTACTCTTTAATGATATACCTGCTCTAAATAATGGCGATCCTAATGCGTAACTGTCACGCTGAGAAATCTGAAAGATTGTTGTGATTTGCATGAAAGTTTAACTGAGAGACCCTCCTGAATTTGACATGATGGGATCATTTCTAAAGGGAAGAGTCACCAATCAGTTGGCTGAAGTACAAAAACACACCTTCCACTGAGCACAGAGTGGAACAAAAAAAACAGCCAAAAGTTTAATTTCAGTCATTTGGAAAATATTGTTGATTAGCGGTCGCAGGTATAATGTAACTACATCGGAATAGAATGAGAAGAGATAAGAGGTTCGATAAAGGATTTGTTAGTGTCGGATCTTATTGAATCTGGCCTTGTTAAGCGGGAACCATGTGCTGAATGAAACCAACTGGGGCAAAGACAAAGTGTCCCTGTGTGGAGGCACAAATCTCATAGACACATATCTCAATATCTGGGCAAACGAGACCAAAACTGTCTTTTTGGCCAGAATTCGTGCAATTTGTGCTGAAGTGACCGCTTTTTTTTTGACAGGTTTATCGAATTCTGCCGCTCAGTAAACAACATATGTAAAAAGGTAACAAGGATTATATCATTACAGGCTGGCAGAGATACAAATAAATAAATGAATTCACACCTAACTGGCATATTCTTCAGCTCCTTCTGTGTGTGTTATCTGTGGCTGCTCCATTAGTGAGCCAGGTACCATTCTCTTGTTAAAAGCCAAAATGAGCTCAAGAGCAGCTCTATTGATTTCAATAGAAATGTGCTTACATTGGCATCAATATAGCTGCACATTTCTGATACCTCCCGTTAGAAGCTTCCCTGCCTCTACATCCCTTGGTCTCTCCCCCTCCTCCTCCTCATTCTTCCTCCTCCTCCTCCTCCTTCATCCTTACAAGCTGCTGATGCAGGGAAACCCAGGGCTGCACCAGTACAACCACGGCTTAGCTGCACATTCCAGTTGGACAAGCTGGTCGGAAAATCTGCATGGAAAACCTCCCGGCTCATTCATTTCACTTTGCTCAGTATGACTAAAGATAGATTGGCTGGGAAGTGGATGCTCTCTGAAATGGATAGCTATTGGCTAACATTAGCAATGGGGCTCTTTATCTGTTGGCTTTTAGGGGTTTGGAGTGAAACATATGTGCTGAGGTCTAATCAGATCAGGTATTGATTGGTCTTCGTAGTGGAAGCTTAACGTTTTCGCTGCTTCTCTGCGATCTCTCAGGCAAGGGAGGGGAAGCGAGGGAAGAACAGTGGCCGAGGGAGGGATGGAGAGAGGTCAAGGGTTATGGGCGTGACTGCCGTCAGTCTTATGGGTCAAAGTTAGGCTGGCAGATGGCCACTCAGAATCGATGGCAGGTTTCTGATCAAAGTAGGGGTCACAATCATGCTGACCAGGATAATCGCTTGATGGGCAAGGCAAATGCACAGCCACAACCCCCGACCCTGATCAGGACAAATACGTCTCAAGAGGTGCAGCTGTCAAGCCGATTTCTCAAGCAGGAGACACGGCCATATTGTAAGTGACACATTGTTCACTAAGTGGAAAGTTAATCTAAACTGCATCTCCACGGGGTTCCCATGTGGCAGCGATGGCAGCTTCATCATCGTCTGGTCCACCAGCTGCCCTCCTCATGACCAGCCCCAGCTCCCTGCCCACAAATCCCATTTCATGCCAGCCACGCTTCTGAAAAGGCAAGACAAAAGCCTGATCAGCGCAGCTGCGGCTTTAGCATATTGTGCCGACAATCATCGTGAAATCAGCGGAACAAAGCAAAGCGGAACTCTGCAGCACCCAAAACTATGCAATGGCACACCAGGCAGCATTAAGCTAAGGGTGCATCCGGCTACAGCTTCCTGGAGGAGAGGGGAACTTCCTGCTGCTGCTTGCTGAAGGTCAACAATGACAACGACACCTTTATTATGTAAAAAGAAAATGAATGTAAGTATCGTGTCAGAAATTCTCCAAAGTTAATGCATTCAAGCAGCAGTGAGGATTCTGCTGGGATTACAAATCTAACACACACCTGAACAATAAACCATCTAAAAAGAGGAGGTTGGGGGTCGATAGTGGAGCTGCATCAGCACATGACGTTGACATGAGCATGGTCATTTAAGAAACAAGTGTCAGGTTGTAATAGCCACATGAATATGCTCAGAGGTTAATAATCAGGTGCAAACCAAGCAGCTGTTGAATGAATCAGTGATTTTCAAGCATGAATGAAGCAGCGACTATTAGTGTGACTTCAAATCTCAAATAACAAGTACAGAGCTTTGAAAGAGTGCTTGGAGCAATTTCACTTCTCTAACGCTGTCGGAGTCATGATGGACAGTTTAGAAGAGTACCAAAAATGGAAGAACTCTCATAATATGATGGGTTATAATCTGTCAAGCGTTCCTCCTTGTCATGCATGATGCCTTCATTACCCACGATGCAACTCAAGATGACAGTGTCAGGGATGAGAGATGCTCTTTTCTGTTTTTACATGATTGTAAATGTATTATTTTTGTGCTTTGGATTGTTGATCGATGCAATGTGAAGAGGTCACCTTGGGCTTGTGATAGGAATTTTCATTGTTGCGTGGCGTTTTAAAGGAGCACTACGTAGTTTTGGGGGAAGACATTTTAAGAAGAAGCGCAGCAATCTTCACTGACGGATTTTTTTGTGTCTCTAAACAAACAAAATATACAAACTTTCTTCAGTTTAATGAGGGAGTAAACTGGATCAACGGTTTATTTGTTTATATGTGGCGGACCCTGCCACCTTTTCTAGATTCAGACAGTATTCTGGGGAAATTATTTTCATTCAGTTATGGACAAGATGAATATTTTTGAGTTTGTATTATTAACTCATTCATATTGAGTTCATGAATTTCTTCTCCAAAACTTCATAGCGCCCCTTTAAAGACCAAACAATTTATAAATCGACGTAAAAAATAATCTACTAATCGTTAGTTGGAGCTTTACATCCTTGAACACACTTTGTTTGTTTCACAGCCAGCATGCTACCAAAGTTAGCAAAATATGCCGTTCAACTTTACACTCAGAGAAAAATTCATAAAACAGGGCTGTGTTAGAGGCTGGAGACATATTCTAAACTGTAAAAAAAAAAAAAAAGAAATGAGAGGAGGAGGTTCTGAAACACATTGGAGGTCACAGACGCTCACATAGGAATGAATGGACTTTAGGTTGACTCACAATACATCCGGCATGACCTCACAAATGCATCATCAAAGAAAGCCTGCGTCATATCAGATATATTTCTGAATTGCAGACTTTGATGAGGAGGAAGTACCTAAAGTAGCAATCACGCAGATAGGATTATGGTATGGATTAAAGTAACAATCAACATGTTCCACGCGCAGCCAGCGCTCGTTGATGTGTTTGCTAATGTGTGAGTGGGTGGGTGGTAATGCATGTGCGTATGAGTGTGCATGTGTGTGTGTGTGTGTGTGCGCCAAACATTCGACTCCCTTTATTTCCCAGGATGCAGAGTTCTACATGCCCACACACACACACACACACACACACACACACACACACACACACACACACACACACACACACACACACACACACACACAGGGAGTGCCCCGGGCCCGGCTGTACTAATGAAGCAGCCTGTAAGCAGCTACCTTCATTACATTCAATCCTCTGGACAGTGTCAGCAATTACATTGCAGCTTCCCACTGTCAGAGCTCACACATGTATACACACACACACACGCACGCACGCACGCGCGCGCTACACAAATATATCCGCAAACACATACACACACACAGTCAGTTGGAAGCTTGTCCTTCTTCCCAAGGCTAATGCTAACTGAGGACTTCCTGCTCGTTCTTCTTCTTCTATGATGGTGGTGGATGTTTGGCTCAGGCTTAGCTGTTTAAAACCAAGACCCCCTCACTAAATCTTAGTCAGGCCCAACACCATCACATCAGCAGCACAGCCTCTGTGTAGTCTCTCTCTCTCTCTCTTGGCCTCTCTGTATGTTGGAGCAGAAGAAAGCCTGGAGGCGAGGGGAGGAGGGGAGGGGGGTCTGCCTAATAGAGTGCTCCGCTTGCCATATTTCACACATCTCATCACTTATCCCGCTGAGACACACATACATGTTCATGTCAGAGCGGGGGAAACCAAGAGGGAAGCCCCTGGAGGAGTCGGAGCATTCAGGGAGGGTTTTCAGGGATTGGTTTCTGTGATGCTGTTTCGTAATTGAAACCTGTGACTTATAATTAAAAAAGGAGAATAAGTCTGACTGTTGATTAATGTATACATCTTGGTCATCACAAACACATCTCATTATCGCCCTGTCTGCTAATTATTTTCTTGGTTACTATTATTAATATTTTTCGGGGTGACCTGGTTGCCTAGAGGTTGAGGGGCCGACCATGAACCACAATGTCGACGATTCCTGTCCGACTTTGTTGCTTGATGCATGGATGTTGATGAAAGAAATCAAGTGTGTATAGTGGGCAGTAAGCAGTTATGGGTGGTTTAAGATTTAGAGCGGCGCAACGCTGTTCGAGTTTCATATTGGATTGGACCTGATTGAATTAAAGGGGACTGTTGGGCCTCAGTGATCTACTGAGTGCAATCCAAGGTAAAGCAGTTGTATCGACAAATCAATTAATCCATTGATTAATTGTAATTGTTTCAGCTTTCCCGGTCACGTATACCACCCCACTTGAGTAAATGCTGTGTAAGCATGTATTTATTTCCAGCATGGGGTTAATTAAATCCAACATTTTAATTTGAAATTCGGTAAACTTTTAACTACGGATGGTTTTAACAACTGACTTCATTAACCAATAACCTGTAGATTATTTCTTCAATTACTCAATTAATGATTTTGTCTATAAAACTGTTCAGGGACCAAAAGCGGCATCTTAAAATGATTTGTTTTGTCTGACTACCGGTTCAAAACAGCTACAAACAAAAAAGACGTTCCATTGAAAATAAAATAAAACACAGAATAAAACTAGAATTGTCTGAAAGAAAAAAATAACTTTGACTAATCGTTTCTTCGATTTGCTGCGTTTAAGTGCCTGTGGCAAAGTCGGACGTCTGAGTTTTTCAGCGCATTCATGTGGAATTTCCAGGTGGGTCACCGGCGCCGGGTATCATTTCTCTCCATAAATCTGCTGCCACAATAAGAGAAGACCAAATACAAAAGACCAGGTGGGGCAATGAAGCAGAACAGAGGAAATTGAGTGAGAAACTCCCCGACTCACTCTTTGAAACGAACACAGTCATGTGCGGAGATTGGAAAACCACCAGTCATGCCTGTTGTAAGGCCATAAATGATGCAAAAGGAAAACAAAGCTGTCGAGCCATGCCACGTCACGTCAATCAAACCGGTTCTTTTGTGTGTATGCGTTGAGCGTTTGTAGCTGTGATGTGTGAGTGCGAGTGCGAGTTTGAGTGTGTGGGCGGGTGTCTATTAACATTTGATTCCCAGGTGCCATGATCTGAAAGGGTTTTGTGGTAAAAGCGGAAAAGGTATGACGCTGAATAATGGAGGAGGAGAATGGGGAGAACACCTTGACCACACGCACACACACACATACACACACGCGTACTCTGAGGCTGAGGTCGGCCATCAAACACACCTCGTTAGGGAGAAGCTGGCCTCCTCCATTATTCACATGTACATGCTCCCCTCGTACCGCTCGCTCCCATCGCTTTTGGAGTGAGTTGAGCCCAGACAGACAGCAAAGGGTGGAAGAAAAGTGAGAAAGGTGGACGCAGGGAGGGAGAGCGCGAGGTGAGGACACGGGGACAAAAATAGCGAGCGAGAAAAAAGGGAGATGGCAAGATTAAAATGTGATATAAGTGGGAAGGAGGAAGCGAGCGGGCTATATTTGTCTCTTAAGTCCCAAGTCATGTAACACTCATCAAACTCCATTTCAATTATCATTGATATGGAATTGATTAGTGAAATTGATGTAAATGTAAATGTGTGAGCAAGCCAATGACTGATATAATTACTGTCAATTATGAATGCAATCGCAGCGCTCGCTCCATGGCAACTGTAAACACTGCGGGGGAAAGGCCTCTTTAAGCCATCAGACAGAAACGTCGTCCTCCCTCCTCGGTGTTTCACCTTTTGCGCTCGTCTCAGCAAAAATAGAAAAATGTTTCTCCCCAGTTTGGACGTTGGTGGTTCCCGGAAACACGTGTCACGCGCATCAATCGGCGCAGTGCACCTCGGCGTTGCCCGGTTTGAACGAGTGACAAGCCAATGGACAGCCTGGCAGCGCGTCAAGAAGCAGCGGCCTGAAGTCACACAGCGCTAGCGGTGCTTTTCCACCTCGTCTTTGTTCTTCACACTAACTGCTGTTGGGCGACTCTTCCTAACCTCCCAGGTTTTTTCCATTGGGGTGTTATTTTGCATGTTTTAATGAAAATCAAATGGGAGCAAAGCTTCACTTATTAGCTTTACTTTGACTCGCTCCGTTTCTTCTGTCTCCTGCGTTTCCACCCAGACCGTCTTCAAACTACACCTATCTCTCTTCCTCTGTTTGGCAAACAACAACGAAATGTCGAAAATACTGAAAACCTGAGTGATGTTGACATAAATGAAGTTCTCTGTCTCTTTCTCGCAGCGGGCCTGATTTAATAGCTGCTGTGCTACATGGAAGATCTGAGGAGCCGTTCTCCTTGCGGTCCCCTCTTCTCTCTGCTCCTGAGTCCTGTCACCGCTGAGCATCCACAGGAGGGGGAAGAAACTGTTGCTCCCTAAAAAAAAATCAATTAACTTAAAAAACTTAAACCCTTACTTTAACTTAACGTTCTGAAGTAAATATTGATTGCACAGTGTCTACCCAACATTCCTCATGCAATCATGTGAGCACATTAACCAAACTGAATGCTAAATCACTGTATAGCACCTATTCATAATAGTAGTAGTAAATAGTAGTAAACTAGTCAGTCAGCTACCTATTATTGAAACATATTATTATATATTATTTGACAGTTATGTGTATTATTACTCCGAGTGTACAATGGATCCATTTGTAAATTATCGAGCAAGAGACTGTGACCCACCCTTCACCTCAGTGACTACTAGAGAAATTGCAGAAACTTGTTTATACATATATATTATACATAGACAATATAGGCCACCCTATAAGTTACTGTTGGCCCAGTTTTATTGGCAACATAATTGTATACAAGATATGTGTAAATATGAAACATGTGTACATATATTCATTTATATATTCTCTATTCTCCATCATCTAAGTGGTCCTTGGCTTACACAACTATTTTCAGTGACAGAGTAGTTCTCCCCATGCCTAGTGAGCTGACTCTGACATGTACAAAACCCTACAATTATCAACAGAATGTAAAAAAAAAAAGTTTTGCGGTTATGTCAAACATGTCTATGTATTGTTTTGAAGTGAGCATGCTAACCAGCTCGTCCCCGGCCTGAAAACCCCTTTTTCCAAAGCTCCTGTGCTAGCGTGGTTGACACATCACTCCCCTGGTGTCCAGTTAGCTGCATGGCTAACTGAGTTAACAAGCTATGTCGCTACAGTCGCTATAGTCATGGATGTAAAAACAGGTTACAGCTAGCAGCACTTAGCGGATACTCTGGTTATATGCTAGGGTATGAATTCAACAGGTGGTCAGTTCTGATGTACAGCCACACAACATTATTCAGTGCTTTTAGATTTGGCACAAAACGTTGCTTCTTCTGCTCAAGTTACAAGTGACCAAAACTAAACATATCAACTTCTCTCCGCTTAAAAAACTGTCAACGTCTCCACCCGGCATTAACATGACAGATCCAAAGGAGATAAATCCAACACGCCCTTAAGATCTGATGATAAATCCATCTCTGGATGTACTTTACAGCAGAGTAAATCCAACCTGATCTCTACTTCTATGTTTGCTGTAATATAAGGATTTGTGTGTGGATTTAACCAGGAGGCACATGTAAATCAAACAGGTGGTTGGCAGCTCAGGCAGACATAAACACACGGGCCGGATGTAAGTGTGATGTTTACCGTCAGGATGTCATTATTACAAATGATGTGTCCAGCAGTCTACATTTTGGATGCCGAAATGAAAATAAATCTGGTTTCACAATGTTTATGTCGCATGCGTTTGAGTCTCGAATATAAGTGTAAGCCATTTAAATTATATCAGTATGGTAGGTGTGAAAGAACAGACTGGATCACACTGGGAGAATAAAATTGTCGCATAAGAAAAGAAAAAGCATTCAAGCTCCTCGAAAAAATGGTAAAATCCTGTAAACCATTTCTGATGAGTCGTACATTCTTGACTTGTGCTCACATTCGAATGGTCTCACGCGATTGTATTGATGAGACTTTTAGCATTGTTAGCATAGCCCCTGCTCCCGGTAAGGAGCTCCCCTTGACATCAGGACCACGTCGACCTGTGATGGATGCCGGATACAAGCGAGCTGACCTCTCCTGAGTGAAACATGAGAGAGGTATGCGCTTTAGACACCTATTAGATGAGGACTGATAAAGACGTGAGGCGTGAACAGCAGCGCTCTAATGAATCAATGACTTTTTTTCCCCTTTCTCTCGTTTTTCTTCTTCTTTTTCTTTTTTTTCCCTCCCGCGTCCTGCGCTCCCTCCGTCCCTCCAGCCAGTAATTAACACCTCAAGCCAGGACACCAGATCCACGGGCAGCAGCAGACAACAAGAGTGACTCATCAGTTAAAACCCTCAGCCGTATCTTTTATCTCTATCTCTATCGCCATCACTCAGCGGCTTCTCTCCTTGCACAGGTTGTTATCGTGAGGGACTGACCC
>OMLP01014625.1:18771-29341 GCA_900302685.1 Spondyliosoma cantharus
CTGTCTCTCAAGAGTGGTGCAAAAAAACAACCAGAAAAAAAAAATCGGACGTGCCTTTTGTCTTAAAAGCAAAAGGTTCTTTGAAACATCTCAGCTGCAGCAGTCGCACTAGAATTAGAGGTTTAAATTACCCGATATACATATCGATTATGTGGTAAAACAGGTCAGGGGGACCTGGCATTTAGATGTTTAATAGATGCTGAGAGACTTCAGAAAAATAAAAGATTTTGAAATTGCATAAAAAAAAAATTAAAAAAAATCCAGCCCGTCTCTCTCATCTCTCCCCTGAGGCCAAATTAAACTGCTCCATCCAAATTAATTCTGTGATAAAATTGGCAAGGAGAAGTTTTGAAACTGGAAATGGCTTCTTGAGATCACAAAGTGCAAATCTGGCATTACCAAAAAAAATCCTCAGAGAAATTACCATTCCAATATACTGCATGTTGCAACAACAACAAGCAGAAACTCATGGAACCACAAACAAACCAATCACAGATCTCGCTGTGTCCGTGCAGCCACCTAGCACTAGCATGTAGTTTTATTTCTGAGGCGGAGCATTTAAAACCAGTATGTGTAGACTTTGAAAATCATAAGATGCTAAAAGTTCCCCCTGTACAGGCACCGCTGCACCAGATGATGGTGTAAACGATTGCACCACGCAGTTACAAAGCTCCTCTATGGCGCTTAATTAGCCTCAAAACCTGTGCACATAAAAACTAGGCCCCATGTGGGCTGTGACTTACACGAGCTCAACCGCCCCTGCACGTGCATAAATTAACTTGGAATACTTGCGAGAATTTCTTACAGGTCTTTCGTAGGCCCCAAAAATGATATTCAGGACAGCCTTAAAGCTCAATAACTCTAATATCATATTTCCTAAATGTCGACTTTGAGGGAAGAGCCCTGTTTTTCGGCCGAGGCAGTGGCTTTAATTGCTGATGCCCGATAAACAAGTAAAGACAGAAGGCGTTTCAACTGCGTCATCGGTCCTTTTCCTGAATTTAGGAAAACATGTTTCAATCGATCCAGCTGTCTACACAGGCTGCATAACGGCTAGTGTTTTAGCTGCACCTTACACACATAGATCTGAAGCATATTTTCATGCTTAAGTCTATTTTCTTCCAATTTACACTTCAGCAATTGTGTATTGGGATCTGAGTGCTGCCAAACTGCATCCTGTGTCGACGCTAATGGAGGACTAAAGCTGCTGCTGCTGCTGCTGCCGACCCAACATGCTGGTTGTGCTAGACTGTGTGGACACTATGTCAGGCGCACTGTAGTTTTAGTCAGAATAACTTCCTGGGAGGAGATTCTGACCCAAGGCAGAAAGCAAGGCTGTAGATATGTGTACTCCAGACAACCAATAGCTGGGTCATTCTACAGAAACGTGCAATTTTGGGCAAAATGTCTGAAAATTGACTGCCTTTTCAAACATTTAAAATAAGACCACATTATGAACTCATTGACATTGAATGAATACACATAAATGAAAGCTGAATGAATTTTTGTGTTACCAGTACTTTCATTATATAACTTATAATATTTATATGGAATTTCATATTTTTATGTCATTTCTAGCATATATTTGATAGTTATATATGCATTACTGCATTTTAAATGGTAGAAAAACATGGTTTTGAACTCAAAAAGCAGCACTTTCATGACCAGATGACCGTGAGCACAAGTATTTCTGTGGAGCTTGGAATGTTCATCACGGATTAAGAAATAAATATTGCCAAATTGATGGTCCAAGAGGCAGTTATTGTTCAAATAACCTGTTGTTTTGTCATAAAATATGAAAAGTCTCAGGTGTTTTTCACGTGTCATTTTTCTGTAAAAGCTAGGGACAGAAAAATGGACGTTTCCATAGAATGACCCCGCAAATGAAGACATTTTATAATTTATGTGAGCCAATGCAGGCCAACAGTGTAAATACTGCACCAGCGGTCTGATAATGACCCCAACACGCACGTGTGCAACACATCTTACACAATTTTACCAAATGTACCTAAACATGCATCAGAAGCTTCAAAAAAGCTAAGAAGTCCTCTTGCTCGCGCCTCAATGGCATCAGTTTAGAAGTGGTTAAATCAAGGGGTTGTTACTCATAAACCTCCTGCGTTCACAGAGCACTTCACCTGGTATGACCCAGGAAAGCAGCACATCATATATAGTCATCATACAGTCATCATACATCATACGGTAGCTACCTCACCACCCATCCGACTCTTGCTGGGAGCTGTTACTACTCATTTCAGACTACTGTTTCCTGTTTATCACCCATACGAAAATAGAAAACAATAGCTTCAAGTGCCGCATGTCCGTTGCCTGTTTTCTCTGTCAAAACAAAATAAGTGCTGACACTAAAAAGCACCAGCATCTCTTTTGCTCTTTTGCTTACTCCCAAAACAAAAAAAAAAAGAAATATTGAGCAGAAATCGTTCCCTCTTTGTTTTTTTTTTGGCTGTGCTAGCCTCCTGTGATTATCACCTCAAATGAATGACAGACTGTTACACCGCTCTGGGGCCAGGAGGGAGGGAGGGAGTGGGAACCGACCAACTCTCCCTACACCTACGCATCCAGTCTGGGAATAGCTTTCCAGGCAGCCCCGATGGAGCTCTTCGCTGGAGAGATGACAAGAGCCTACGAGAGTGGAGGCTCCTCGTCCGCCAAATGCTGTCTGCCTCTTGTTCTAACTCGCATTCCAATTAAAGACTATTTACAGTAAGGGAGGATTATTTCCATCGGCTATGAAAGCAGAGAGAGAGAGGTGTGTGGTGCAAAAGGGGGAGGAGAGTCATCCCCTCCCGTCCCGACACACACTCCACTCCCCACTACTCGACGCTGAAAATAATTCCTTTGCAGTGAAGACTTAATTCTCATTCTGTGTTCGTGTTCCTGATCCCGTATTGTCTATTCTGGTCATGTGGTCTGCCTGCCTTACTGCTGTCCACTGTCACAGCTGTGTGTGTGTGTGTGATGCGGAGAGAGAGAACGAACAAGCGAGGGAAGGGTCAGTCCGTGTTTAAACTACTGCTACAGTACGAGCCCCACCCAAAACGAAAAAGATAAATCCTTGTCTGACCGCGTGCAAACAAAGAGCTCAGATGTATTTACAGTCCAACAAATCATCCAGGTGCCTCGCTCACAAGGCTGCCATTTTGTCTTCACGGCCCCCACAGGATTATAATGTTGTCAATATTTTGGAAAAATCCGAACAAAATACTCCCTCGAATTTGGCTAAAAAGACGATGCAAACTATGGGAATTGGAAAAGCAGGAACGAGGGAATGCCCAATTTGTGTGTGTGTTTGTGTTTCCCTGCTCGGCTCCTCTGTTCCAAGTGTATCCCCTCTCAAACTAGCATATTGTTAAACAGATGCCCACATATTGTCTGCGAGGGGAACACCCCAGTAGCGGCTCAGAGATGATTCAACCGCAGACAGACAGAGAGAGTCGGGTCAAAGCAGGAAAAAGGCGGAATAAAATCATGCTAGTGGGTAGACACACGCCCGGGGCTCTCCCATTCCCATCCAAAACACGTGTCTTTGTATCGCCAGTGAACCGAATGTTAACATCTATTTTGTGATTTGTTTCGTTACCCCAGTCATGATGGAAGATATGCCAGGCTATCATGTTTGGAGGAATAACTACAGCGCGATGCTAATGGGAGCACAGACAGACTGGTGGCCATGAGGGAGTTTGGAGAGACTTCACAAATGTGCAGGTGGGCTGCTGGAGCTCGCCTCAATTTTAGGCTCCGGTAATTTTCGATGAAGAAATCTTTAAAAACAAGAACTTCCTATTTGATCGTACAGATCGTTCAGACAGCGCGCGTCTGTCGCTCCCTCGTGGATAGCCGGACAAATGAAGACGGCGTGATATTCCCCAATGCTACAATTGAGTTTGAGAGCTTTTGAGGTATCTCTGTTCTTTTTTCTTCTCTCAGTTTAGAATATCAAAGTCTCTCTTTACGATGGTCCGTGTCAAAGCCAGCTGCAGTTGGGGCCTGTAGACAGCTATGTACTTAATCCGATACAAGTTGTCGTCAGCTCTTCTTTTCACGGGAGCGAGGAGCTCAACGGGTGCAACACGCACGTGCCAGTGTCACAGTGTTGAAGGTGCATTATGTCGTTTTCGGGGAAGAAATTTTAATCAGACGAGAAAGATCTTCTTTCTTTCTTTTTTATGCCTAAACAAACTGTCTGCTGTTTTACTTTGTGTATATGTGGCCTACCCTGCCACCTTTCTAGCTTCTAACAGTGTTCTCAGCACCTTATTTTCCTCTGAGAACAGCTTGTTGATTCAGTTAAAGTACAAATAAATATCATTACCTCATTAACATTGCAAATATTGAAATTCTTTAACAAAAAAACATTTTTTTCTGATCGCTCTCTCTCACTACTAATATAATATGGGGAAAGAAAAAAAGCAAAATTGCATATTTCAAATTTAATTTAAGGTACCCTGTGGAGGTTTTCGACTGCTGGTAGCACTACGGAGCAATGTTTTTTACGGAGTGGATTTTGTTTTGGGTTGTTTAGTCAAGAAATACACCAACAAAGGTAGCGAAGACGTTATTAAGTAAACATTGACGTAAACAGCGCAGGGTTTTAAATATTTAAATAATCAGCTCTATAAAAGCTTTATTAGGAAGACACCTTTTTTGTGTGTGTGAGACACTGAAGGTAAACAGTTCGCGGGGAAACTCCACAGGGCACCTTTCATGTTTGACACAATTAACTGAACCCACTGTTATGCACACCATTCTTATAACAGACAGAGAAAGGCATTCTGGGGGATGTAAGATATCATTAATTGAAACATTTAAAGAGATTTTGTTCATTTTAAATTAAAATGTGCTTTTATCGACTATAACGTCAGTAAACTGAATATCAAGTTACATCACAGCCCTTTGTCTTGCTAGCTCAGACAGACACTTGATCCCTCAACAGCTTCCCACCTCTTTTTTTGTTTTAATTGTATAAAAAATGTAGTCATAAGTCATTTTATATCTCGGATTTTATATTTCCAATTATGGCCACGACTTCGGGTGACACACTAACAGAACTGGTGTTTTCTAAGGAAACCCATGGATGTCGTGTGTTGCATTCTGCATCTGCAGGATGAAATCTTATAAACTCGAACAGCTCTGCTGTCAATATCGCTCAAAACACATGAAACTAAAGGTACATGTTCTCACGTACACTGACAGTACTGGTGCTAGTACTAGTGGAGTGAAAGCATTCTGGTAATTGTAGTAATTTCCTAACCTGGGGACAAATCTGCAAGTTCACGTTTCATTTTCTCTCCCGTTTAGATAGGTTTCCCTGCGACTTGGTTTGTGACAGGCGAATCAAAAAATGTTGACTGACACGACAGAGGGCATCACTGGTCACATGTCAGACCTTGCCTTGCAGCTGATTGGTTGCAGGTCACAATTTCGTTGCTCTGATTGTCTTTAGTTCAATACAACTGCATCAAGCCACATTTTGGTTTGTGGTGGGAGTATATAACAATATCAGTGTTTCTCACAGAATGGCTGTGTAGAACTAAGTTTTATAAAGTCAAACAAAAAAAACAACTTCTGTTTAGGATTTTTTTCAACCACGATTCCATTGTCTTAACAGCAGGTGAGCCGCATGTGGAGGAAGCTTGCTAATAATGAAGCTGGTCAAAACGACGCTGTAACAACCAGATACTCTACCAGCTTTTGTATCCCAATCAGTGTGTTTAAAGGTTACCTGTGGAAACTGTACGTGTGGGAAACACTATTTATCATATATATTGCTTCCTCTTGTGATATGATTATCGATACACATTTTTATTAAAACGTGCAGGAGCTCTGAACAGATTACCCCAACAGTTTGACTTACTGAGTCACTACTTCATCGTTCTTTGTGGTGTAACTTCTGTAGACTTAACTTCTGCAGGTTGGAATGAACTTCGGAAGCCGTAGTTTGATGCTTCCTTTCCAGTTTAACTCCACAACTGTTGTTTTCTTGCAATTCTGCCTCTTGCGAGTTTATGGACATCTTAGATTTACATGAACACGGACAAGTTGCAGTCTGTGTGAGAAAAAGAGGCTCAAAATCTCTTTTTATACATTATCTCATCTCAGTTTATGTCAAATTCTGTGAAAATAACATCACAATAAAATGAATAAATACATAATTCCTGCACCTTGACGTTATAGGAGTATTTTGTATTCTTCAATTAGACGGATATTGTGATGTCTATTTTGTGAATCTGCATGCAGTGAAAACATCCTTTGGATTTCCCAGACTAAAATGATATTGAATATCTTCTGCACACTGAATGTCACAGTCTAATGATAATGACGCTATGTTGTGATAGTAGCTTCCCTTTAATTGTAAAAACCCTTGACTTGCACCGTAGTTGGTAGATTGAGTCATTCAGAAAGCGACAGCGACAGGAGATTGCCCCATAACCCGCCAGCCTCCCACGCCATTCGTTGACAGATGACGGCGTCTCCTGGTTTTTGGTCAAGGTGCTCTGGCACGCTAGGCCGCCTCTCGCTGACTCGACTCCTGTTTCTCTAGAGAGCCTCTTTTTGCGCCTGAGCTGTTAAGGTGAGCTTGGGACAAACTCCAGAGATTAAATTATGTGGAAAAGCAGATTAAATAGTTATTATCCCATCTGCAGCCAGACAAGTACACACACAAGGAGGCATGCATACATGGGTAAATCAAGGGTAAATCATTTTGAGCAAACTCACATATTAAGTTTGCGGCTGCACTGTTTCATGAGGTCACTATGAAGGCATTTGGCTTATAACACGTGTGTTGTCTCAAGCTTAAAATGACGCTGGAACCTTTCCTCTGCCCACTTTCTAGGACAATCCTCAACCTCTCTGACAGACCAACAATCTCCAGACCACGTATGACTAAGAAACGGACCACCGCCCTGCCAAAATGAAAGCTTCCACCCATTCTGCAGGGAGTCACAGAATTAGTTCTGCTTAACAGAGGCATTGAGACGAGCGATCTAAATGTGGTTGTTTTGGGAAGCCTGCCTGCCGTCGATTCATGTCTTTCTGATAGACATGTAAGTTTAGAGAGCCACCCACACATCCCCGAGCCTCTCTCAGTTGTTACAACCGAGGGAGATAGAAAAAGAGCAGGGAAAAAATAGAAGAGAGAGAGAGAGAGAGAGAGGAGAGAGGGTAAAAATGTGCGCTGTCTGTCGCAGAGTGGAGCTTTTCCTGCCCTGGCTCCTCATTGGAAGCTCGGTGCTGAGTGTGTGTCCACGTCTCTTTGACAGAGAGCCGGAGTTAACCGACACACTCTCACAGCAGCCAGCATCAATGGGTGCTTTCTACGGGCCATGAATCAAGCCACACATGCAAGGGCACGCGTGGCCCAGGCATGGAGAGCTGGCGTGTAATAAAACCGTATGTTCCCACTCATACACACTGGCTTTATACAGATTAAAAAGCCACTGAATGCCTTTTTTTCAGGGTTCTCTCCCTCTCCCTCCCTCTGTGCGCATGTGCATGTGTGATCATGGGAGGTATGCATACAGTAGCTATATTTGGGGCTGGGGGGGATTTGCTAAGCTGCGTTTTCCAGCCAGAGCTCTGTATTAGTGCGCAAAGACAAAGAGCACAGAGTCATATGCATATGCACATACCGCACATACCAAAAGGCGCACACACACAGACACACACGCAGGACATGCACATACTATATGTGCTTAGAAATACATAAAAGCTTGGCTTGTGCGCATCCAACATGATGCGAGGGTATCCTTGAAAGGTCTTCAAATATTCCATCATGAAACACCTTGAAATGAATAGATTTAGATTCACATATCATATTAAAGGGTCACTCCACCAATTTTATACAATAAAGTGTGCTTACAGGTCTTATAGACATTGCTGCATTTGTGGCTCCAGGGGAAGCTGCATGTAATCTTAAAAAAATAAATTCCTCCAGTAATGTCCCTCTGTGGCATTGTGGGTAACGTAGGCGTCAGGTTGTGAAAAAAAGACAATTTCTCTGGTTCTGCTTTATCGATTGTCATAATCTGTTTGTCCATAATGAGCACTGAGTGCATAACCTGGTGCTTACATTTCCCACAATGCAACTTAGCCACTGAGTGACATCGCTGATTTGTACTACTTCTTTCACATATGCAGTAGTAAGTGATACACGATTTATATCAGGCTGATAAATTATCGGGAAATCATTGTTGGGAAATGTATATTACACGATTATGTATGTCAAATACACCTAATCTCATTAGAGCTATAACATTTTTCATTGTCCATCTTCGTTTATTACATCTTAGCCTGTCATACCCCCACGTGTGCATAAACTAAAGGTTTAAAACTTGTTTTTATTATATACAAAAATGTGACATTAGTGGGCATCTTATAGGTATGTGCCATGAAAAGCAGGTAGTTATCTGTTATTGGTATCTGCCGAAATAAAATCCACATCATGTATCCCTAGTAGTACTCCCCATGACCTGTGAACACACTTGATGTGTAAAATTGGTGGAATTACCCGTTATATCAGACACTGTTTTAAAAAAAAATGTGTCTGAAAAATGTAATTCGTACAGTCCCTTTTCTGTCACAAGCTTGTGGCCATTTTCATTTGCGAGTACATCCCCGCACGCGCATCAAGTGACGGAGGTGCACACATTTATCTGAAGTGGGTGAGTGTAGACCCAGGGCAATTACAACTCAACAGGAGGAGACAACGACAGCCAGGATACCAGGCACTCATGCATCAACATACACAAACGTGCAGGTAGACAGAAGAAAAATGAAAAGCAACCATCACAATAAACCGAGCACAGCGTGAGGCACTTTCATCCACTCCTAACAAAGGTCACATCTTCAATGTGACATCTCTGACAAGTGACGGCGTGCTCGCCCAATTATCCTGTTTCAAGTTTCCCCTTCCTCGCAAATAAACCCACCACCAAATACATACATTACTTCACATACACACACCTCCCCTGCACTGTGTGTCCAGCCTCTAAACAGAGATGTCCCCTGGGCTCTGTCACCTGTCTAGAGGGATGTGGAGCTAAGTGATGGAGGAGGGTGAGCCAAGGTCTCATCTCCTCCCTGGTGACTGAATGCAGGAGTGGGCTGCTGACCTTTGACCCCACCCCCCCTCGCAGGAAGGGAGATTGAGCACTGCTCCGGCCTCCATTAGCATTCCGCTCACACAACCCCCCCCTCCTCAATAACACAGCAGAGAGGCACTGTGGATGTATGAGACTGAGGAGACTGAGGTGTGGCGGAGAGAAGATCCAGTCGACCTGGATTTTTTTAGGAGCTTTGTCTTCCTCATGGCAGCACAGCAGGGGAGTTCTTTGCTGTCAAAATACATCATCTCACAAAAAAAGAGAGAGAGAAAAAAATAAAAATCACACCGTGCTCTTTGTAGGCATGAGTAATCCTGCCACGATTAGATTCTTAAAAGGCTAAGGGTCAGATAAAACATGGCAACTTTATGCCACCGTGCACCGTTTTGTTCCCCTCATGCCTTTTGATGCTTTGTTTACTGTGACAGTGCGAGCCCTCCTACTCCATATACACACACAGATACATCAAAAAGACAAATAAGCCTGTCGGTTGCGTCTCTGTGCGCGTCTCAACGGCGGCATATGTATGCAGGAATTGTCAACACTGCACAGCGAGATCAAACTGGCAATCTGTCACTACGCCAGGGATACAGTTGGGGATTCGAGTGACTGATGACACGTAGGGAAATTAACCCTCCCTGACGTGGGCACTTGACGTGGTGTTAAAAAACTGATGTAGTGTTAAACTAAAATAAAAATCTAAATTCCTCCTCTCACAGGTGCACAGGGTGAAAAAAAAAAAAGATGGCACGGGATGGGTTCATCCTCCTCAGCATCCCCGGGTGTATCTATCTGATGCAGTATTTACCGTGCTGGGGTCAGTACCGCACTGATTTGTGAGTGACGCTGGATTTCAGCACCATGGACAGCGCGAGGAGAGCAGAGCAGAGGAGAGGATGGAGGAGAAGGGAGACAACGGGTGGCTGTGGTGGTGGTGTTGCTGGTGGTGGTGGGGGTTTCCCTGGCAGATTTCAGGAGAGGGTCTGCACACACTACACAGTCATTCCTCCATCGCTACACATCGCCTACCACCACCACCACCACCACCTCCTCCTCCTCTTCCTCCTCAGTGCTGGATTTCCATACGGAGGAATACCGTATGTGTGAGATCACGGCTTCCATGAAATATTGATCGAGCGAGCCCGCTCACACAGGATGGACAGAGAGACGAGGGAAGAGGGGGAGTGAAGGATGGAAAGAAGGAGGGAGGGAGGGTATTCCTCTGGACAGCCTTTATCATGCATCCACCAGCACCACCACCATCACCCTCCTTTTACTTTTCCGATCATGACAACAACCGCTGGATTCGCCTCGCGTGATGTTTGACGATCAGAAAACATGACAAAGCAATAGGTTACACACACACACACACACACACACACACACACACACACACACACACACAGGTTGGATGGAATGAGGAAGCTTGATATCGCGGAAGGACC
>OMLP01014628.1:0-12601 GCA_900302685.1 Spondyliosoma cantharus
CTCTTTCTTTCCTGTGTGCCCTTTTTTTATTTTTTATCTCTCTACCTCTTCTTTCACTATCTCTCTCAGACTCCGTCTTCCTCTTGTTGTTGCCATCCTTATCGCCGCCTTTCTTTCCGTTACCACCGCGTGCTGTTAAACCACTTCACAAGGACAAATAAAGGTCATGTCTTTGTCTCCTTTAAGGTATTTCTGTCCATATGTCTGTCTGCATCTCTCTCTCTCTAGTCTTGAACCCCTCACCGCACACACACACACACACGCACACACAAACACACACACGCACATTAACCGTGTTACCAAAGCAGGAAGCGACCGTGAATGACAGCCTGTATTCCGAAGGAGCATGTCATACAAACGATGAGGATGTCATGACAACAAACAGAGGAGAGGATTACAGTGTTGTCAGTAAGCTAGACACATTTTAAAGCCCGTGAAGAGCAGAAATAATCACATAAATGATGCAGGTTACACTTCCACAGCTACTCTAACTTGGCCTAACAGGCTCAAGGCTCTCGCTTTGATTCCTTTTTATTTTGTTATTCAGGCAAGAGTTTGGCTCTGCGTACATGTGCTTTATCTGAAAAAAAAAGAACAAAAAATCCTGCTTCTCATCACTAGTCAAAGCACATTTGCTAAGTACAACTATAACCTTTCACTATAGGATCAAATAACAGGGTTAGATTACTTGTTCGGTGTAGTTTTTGTTACGGGAGACGAGAGCTTCACTCTTGGCACAACCTTTTAACCTCTTTAGGCTGTCATCACCCCCAGACAGCACAGAGTTATAAACGGAGGAACAGCTTAAACTCTGCAATTTGAAAAGGAACAAATTGGTTTATTACAATGTTGTTCTCTTAACGGTTTTTCTATCTGTGTGTTTTTTTACACTTTTAATCAGGCACGCTGCGCATTTCCATCACAAAGTTCCATGCGTTACCTATATTGTCAAGCAGACCTATTTATTTATTTATAATTTCAAAAAAGCAAAAAAGGCCAAAGTCCGCGCCAACAGAAGCTCCTCTCTCCCACAGAAAACACGGCTCCTGAAGTGCCTGAAACACCTCGTCAGTAGTCCCGTCTTCAGGGAGCATAAAGATTAGGAATGTATTCACACTATAATTCCATCCATCAGTCAAATAATGACATTTCTGGTCGTGGGTTTTGTATATTTTCTGTGATAAAACATCTAAAAACGAGGTCACTGGTCAAATTTGATTCAGTTTATGCATCCTTGATGTTAAATAGTTAGAGAGCCCCTGATCTAAACTACAGCCTGGCTGATACTGGATATTTAAGGCCAATACCAATAATGATATATGGGACATGTTTTGTCTCTTGAACGAAAGACCATAATATAGAATCACAATGCTTGTTGACGATGGCGATTCTGTTTCAAAGTGTTGTTTGAATTCATCCCAAACCAGCAGTTAGATCAAGATGTGCTGTTGGATAGATATCAAAGACGCTGGCAAAGTATCGCAGTACGTTAAATAAGCACAGCTGAGACATCAGAGAGGCTGAAGCACCTTGTTTTACTATATATCATTAAATGTTACAGTTATGGATGAAAGTGACGGCACAATTAAAGTTTGCAGATTTCTCATGTCGCCACGGTGCAAATCAACAGGCAGTTTTCTTCCGGGAAGTAACCGTTGTTGTTAACGCCACTTCATGGAGATTTGGTCAACAGAGATACAACTGGGATGAGGATTCCTTCCATTGGGTTATTTAAGTATTGCGGGGCGTACTATGTAGTGAGCAGGACACAGATGCAAGATGAAGTCGTCAGTGGTCTTATTATCTATCAATACCGTGTCTGTAATAAGGTAATATTGACTGATCATTTCAACCAACGGATTTCTCACCAACTGCTTTTATTTGGAAGATAATCCACAGGTGAGTGCAACTGAAATATGCAGTAATTGTGGTGACAATTTATTTTAGAGTGTACTTCTTAGCTTAATGCTTTGCATCAAATTAGACAAAAACTAAAAAATAATATGTTCCTTATTAGACAGCAAACAAACACAGTCATACACTATTTATAAACCACACACCCAAATTACAAACTAAATCTTGTGTGTACAGCTGATTATAACTGTGTTTATATGTCTATATGCAAAAGAAGACTACAAAACTAGAATACGTGCAGTGGGACAAAAATGAAGTTGGTCTGTAAACACAATAGTTTTTTCAATACACTGTTTTGGTGACACTTGGCCTTATCTGATTGTCTTACTCTTTCACGCACTGCTTATTTTTAGTCATGTCACTGTGTTCCCACGTCACATCAATTTAATTGGTGAGTACAATTACACTAGCAATGCAAATGGACAAAAATGGACGAAAAAAGTTGTGTTAGAGTGGAATCATCCGACAGAGCTGTGAGACGACCATGTGCAGTTTTTGATTCAAGCGAGTCCACCAACATTTCCATATGTATAGTATACTGCAGGGGTCAGCTGCCCCAGGTACCAGTGGCACACTGGTAAAGTCTACAAGAGAGTTTTTTGGTAATGTATAGCCGTATAGCTGATGAACAAGATGGATGATTTAACTCAGATGTGGATGTTCTCATGAGGAACGCAGCATTCTTTAAGGTTAATAGGGCACGCTGATCGAGAAGAACGTTTTAAAATGGCACTTCATATCAAAAAGGTTGCCGCCTGCTGGCACATAGTATGTCCTGTAGTGTATGTATGACACACAGACACTGCCACATGCTAGCAGGAGTGCAGTTACTTTCATCCCCAGCTTGTGGTCAGACATTTGGCATAAGGGGCCTAAACACTGTTCATGTGCATCACTTGCCTTCTCTCCTCTGCCTTCGTCCTTGTGGACAAAGAAACAGAACAGACAATAGCACTCGCATTGATCACCAAGGACGAGTTTCCATCGCTCTCTCTCCCTCGGCCTCTCCCTCTCTCTCCCTCTGTTTCTCTCTGTAATTTCCCTTTCATGGCTGTTTTTCCTGCCGTCTCCCGAGACCTTCTCAGTTGACGCGAGAAAGCACAAACTAAACATTAAAACGCCCCGCAGCCCTTTAAACACTTGTCATTTGTCCTTTGTACGAATCGTGGCGAGAGTTACTATAGAGACTGCTCTTTCTTCAGCATTTTCTTTCAACATTTTTTTTTTTTTGTTACCAACGCTTGTTTCATTAAGTTTGCTGCTTAGACTGAGTGAAAGAGGGAGAGGAAAACAGACAGCGATAGAGAGAGAGAGAGAGAGAGAGAGAGAGAGAGAACCACAGTCAATTATGAGTGCGGAGGAATGATCAAAAACAAGCCGTTTAAAAATCCAATTTGCCACGGGGGTGTAAGATGAGAGATGAGTGAAGGACAGTCAATGTACTTCGGATCTCTGTGGACATTGACCAACATACAGCTCTTTTTCCAAGAGATGAAAGGGATGAGAGTCCGCTTGGATGTTTAGTCCACACTTTAATCACGACTATCATTTTTCAGTAATTAGGCTGAGTTTTTTCAGTTGTGTTTTCTAACATGTAAGTATCTTTCCCCATACGATCCTGCATCTTGTTTCATTGTTTAAGTGGATGTACTGTGCACGAATGCCTGTGCGAGCGCGTGTTCATTAGACTCTGTGTACCTGCGCCCAGCCATGGGCGTTTAATTCGGTGAGCAGGCAGGGGCATTATCACACACTACCATCACTAATCCCCGTGGAATGAAACACCGACACTTTGATGTCTGCCAAAGAACACTGCTGTAGTATTTGGAGGCAAGACCGCGCATCACGTACAGACCATAATTAACAATCTATAGCTGGACTGGAGCCAGGCAGAGCGGTGGAGGTGCAAGGAGGGCGGGAGAAGAGAGAAAGACACTGGTGGTATAGAGCCAGAGGCGGGATGGTACAGCTTGAAAGGGTGTGCTATATATGTGTGTGTGTGTGTGTGTATAAATGGGCTTATGTGGGGTTGAGGTCAGTGGTGCCATGTAACTGAGTACTTTTACTCAAATACTGTACTTAAGCACATGTTTTGGCTCCTTACACTTTACATGAGTATATCCATTTTATGCTGTATGCTTTTGTATATATATGGATTTAGTTAGAGATTAAAGTAAGTTTTACCAGCTGAAACATCAGTGATGTTAACACACTAATGAAAAAAACAATTATAATACAGTCATATTATACATAGCACTTTGAAATGATCCATTCTGCACAATAAATTATTTAAATTATTACTTTAAAGCAACATTATGTCACATTTTTACCTTCAAATAACAGCTTGTGAATCAGTTTGACGGTACATTGTCTTGTAATAGGCTGAATGGTGTCTCTATCACAGCCACTCTGCTCCCTATCACTTGTTTGTGCACTGCACCGTATGTAATGTAACTTCAGTGAGAGCGTAGGAGCAAGATCGTCGACTAGTTAATTGATTGCAGATGTCATAGTTCTCTCGACTGGATAAAAAAAATCAATAAAAAGTATAAAATGTTAAAATAGATCTGTAAATATAAGTGGCCCACCCATGTAAAGTATACATATGGGAAACACCATAAAAAACCATGTAGTTTGATTGAATGTATGATTTAATCTTTTTTTAAAGTGTAGATGGGCTGCTTGTACTCATGTCAGGATCTGAGCACTTCTTGCAGCTCAAAAACATACAGTACTATCCATGTGTAAGAGTGTGTTTCTTCAGTGATCAATGCTGGAACTCAAACTGACACACACACATGCACACACACACACGCGCTGTAAGAACTGTGTTGTTGTGTCAGTAACAACCTGCCCAGAGCTCAAAGAACACAGAGCGGTGAAGTAAATCCTGCACAACAAAACGAAGCGGAGAGGCCGGTGGGCAGAACTCAAACCCCTGGACTTCTTGTTCTTGATGAGGACGCTGAATAAAAAATTCAGGCCCTCCAACGCCAAACGACGCTGAGAAAAACGTCCCTCGAACACACGCGCACAAAGCAAGATTCCTCGAGCCACCTACACACATTCTGCCGAGAAAAATGATATCACCGCGTGCCAGCGCTCATCACAACACGTGTGAGCGCGTGTGTGTGTGCGACACGCACGCGCACCCCTAGACTATAATACATACACCTCCTGTAAGAGGATAAAACACACACAAAAACCAAAGACTTTCATCAAAGCAAGTGAGAGAGGATGTCAGAGATTTTTTCTAAAGATGAAAGCGAGGGATATTCTCTCATTTCAGCTCATCTCTCCCTCTCTCTCTTTCTCAAAATCCTTGAAGTATCATCCGTGTTTCTACGACAAAGAGAGAGACAGAGAGAGAGAGAGAGAGATGGAGAGAGAGAGAGAGAGAGAGAGAGAGAGACTAAGGGGGTAAAAGTTATTTACGTCCCACGCTGTGTTATGTGGTCTGTCACTTCTCATTTTCTCCCAGGGCTGTCCAACTGGAAGACTTCAGTCAACTCTCTCCAAGCCTGTATTTGCTGAGGTAATTACAAAGTGACAGCTTCAAATCCTCTGCCACACACACACACACACACACACGCACGCACACACACACACACAGCCAAATATGGGTAAATATGGGAATGTGGTTCAGTAGCCTGTGCTCAGTGAGGTAAAACCTGAGACCTGCATCTCTCGTTGCATTCAATCAACAGCTAACGCGACTGATGACCTTTAAATGTTCCATAGTGGACTCAGCAGTACCTCCGAAGTGTATTTCATGATTAATAGTCCGGCTAATTATATAATGTAGGGAGGAAATAGAGTAAAATGTCTTTGGCATTCATTTATTTATTTATTTTTTTTTTTTGGGCCTTTCTGCATCTCCCATAAAACATATGTGGGATGCACACACACACACACACACACACACACACACACGTCCACCTCCCATATTCACTTAGAGTTGATTGTAAGAAACATCTTTGATCTTTTTTCCCCTTTCTTCTTCGAGGAGATGCATTGCCTGTACACGTAATCCATGACAGACATAATGTGATTTGGTAGTATCTCTAAGTGGCAGGGAAAACCAGCTGACAGAAATTAATAAGTTACCGCGGCGATGCAAGAACCGGAGGAGGAGGGGTCGGGAGGAGACGGTGGAGGTGGTGGGCTAACCTGGCAGCAAAACACACAGATCGTCGAATTATCTTTTGAGGCATATCGTCATGGTAGAAGTCGCGGGCACGCGGAGCTCAACCTGCCCTATCTGCAGCTGCACATAACGCCGGTCTGTCGCCTCCTGTTTGGATCATTACTCCAAAAAAAAAAAAACAAGGACTGTGGAAGTCACAGGCTCTGTGTTATAATCAAGCTGCAGACCTGCGGTGTCCTGTGTGCCTCGTTTCTGTCAGTTCAGATTCCAGATCTACGCAGGGCCTTTTTTCGACCCGACACTTTGAGCTCAGCATCAGGCCTCTGCGCTGAATGGAAGGGTTCATATCTGTATGAGCATGGTATGTATGTGTGCTGCTGGTACGCTCGCAGACAGGAATTAGCACTTGGCTATGCAAACATGTGCATGAGAGCAGAGGTATGTGTTTAGGTACACTGCCATTTTTAGTCAAAAGTTATATGCAGTGTTAAATAGAGCAGACTGGTCAGTTGCCCTATGCCTAAAAGTGTAATGCTGTGGGTACCCCTCTAGAGTCACTTCTTATAAAGAGCGAGAGAAGTCAGAGGGTGGTTGTATGGGTCATACAGTGGACGTTCCCTCAGGAGATCGAAGTTTGTGTTCTGTTCGTGCCCAAGAGTCAAGAGTGATTTGTTTCCAACTTCTATCATGTAAGTAAGTTAACATAAGGGGGTGACACACTTCCGTTTTTCTACACGTAATTTTGTGCTTGACTGTACAACAACGATGACCTGGGCCTTGTCACTGGTCCATCTGGTGTACGCTTTCTTCTGTAACGCAATGTTGATAAGTCAGAGCACAAATAAACAAATAAAAACTGGTACATGGCTTCAGATGGTGGCTGAAACAGATCAGATTACAAATCAGAGATGTTCAGTGTTGCAATCGGCGAATCAAAGAGTCCTCCAAAGGCTCTTAGTCCCTGGGGAAAATTCCTGGTGTAAAAATGCAACTAGCAGTCATCGGACAGGACTGGAGTTGTGACAAACACATTTCCACAGGATAACGCTACTTACTGCCAAATTACTGGCCAGAGCATTCTGACTGGGCACTACATCCACGAAGTAGTTTGCCTAAAAACTACGAAACACGAATGTTTTCTCCAAGCGGATGTCTGCTGGAACAAGCTTGCCTGAGATCGGTTCCAGTCAAACTGTTATACAGTCTGTCTGGCGTAACAATGTAATCCGTACTCCGACTTGAAGATGTCTAATTTTCCCGTGTCACAACAACATCATTAGCGGCGCTCTTGTAGATGATAAGCAGAGGGGGAGCCTTCAAGCTTCACTTGATGCCTTGTTTGTTTTTTTTTTTTGCTCGGACCGCAGACAGTGTCACTTCTTTGCAGGCCATCCGGATGGGTACACTCCCATCAGTCATGCTCATTTCCCTGCGCAGGCCAAAATCGTTTCCTGGCAACAAGGGTAAACAGCTGCACTTTGATGGGGAAAGCATTACGTAAATGTACCACAAAACGGAACTACAGTAAACAAGTGTGAAAGCACAGCAGTGTGGTCACAGGGAGGGGGGGGGACAGTGGAGCTCTGGTATTTACAACATACTTACACTCATCTGCATTAACTATCACACTTTACCACATTTACCTGCGCATGTGTGTGTGTGTATATGCTACTGTGTGTGTGTTACATGAATACCCTCTGCACTAGCCACAACATCTGGATTTGATTTGCAGTCTGACACGTACAGAAGAAACACAAATAAATAAACTAACGATGGGCCAAACTTTATCTCACCATTGGAACATTTCAAAATAGGAAGAAAGAAAAAAAAAAAGAGGACGTATTTGGATCTGGAGCACTGACACTAAAGTGACCTCACCGTCAAAAATACCACAGATGAAGAAGAGGATTTTCAAGGTGGCAGTGTTGTTCATGTCCAGTGGGGAGATGTAGGCCAGGTGTGGCTTTCTGGATTGCTGTTGGCTTGTGATAGAGCGCGAAGAGGCGGAAACCAACAGACAGACAGAGGAGGATAGAAGGCAGAAAGAGAGAGTGTGAGGGAGGGAGGTATGTCACGCTCGCCAAACCACTCAGCGAGACTCTGATTTATTTGGCAACTGCTAGATGGTGGTCCGGTGTACAAGAGGCCACCTACACCAGCGTCCGACCTCTGACCCGCTTCAAACTCCTGAAACAAACTCAGCTGTCCTTGCTAAATCTACAGGCAGACGGGAGGGATGAGCTGTTATCGGGGGGAGAACACGCACACAAAGACACACATGCTTTCATTTAGGCCACGGCAAAGACACGTACAGGTGTGTGTGTGTGTGTGTGTGTGTGTGTGTGTGCATGTAACCAGTCCCCAACATACAGTATGTGAATGCAACACATGGACGTCTTCAGATAAAGATTTCGCAGGATGGAGAACAAAGACAAGAGGAGATGCCAGTGAGCCTGTTTCAATTTGACATTGTTTGTGGTTATAAACTGTATTTTTCTATAACATCAAAAATGAATGAAAAAATAAATATGGAAGTTAAAGTTTGGGACTAAAAAAAAACAAACTTCAGAGTTAAAACTCAAAGTGCAATTAATTAGTAGTAGTAATTTGCCTTCAGTGATGTCCCCCAGTGACTAAGTTGCTTTGCGGGAAACATTTAAAAAGCAGTCCACTGGTCTAGTGTTGCACTCCTATAACACTGTTGGACTCATGGGTAGTTTAAAAATAATTGATCAGAATCAATACAGCAGAAGCAGAAATGTTGCCTTTCGCTATTCCACACATTCTTCTTCGTTTTCAAAAACAGTTGCCTACATTACCCACAATGCAACTTAGCCACTGAGTGACAAAACTGGAGGCAATTTCTCAGATAACATGTACCTTCCCCTGGAGCTACAAAAGGCTTTATGCTACATTTTTTTCCACACAATATAGTAGTACTCCCCCAGACCTGTAAAAACGCTTTAATGTGTATAATTGGTGGCGTTATCCTTTAATGAGAACCATACAGGTGTGGTTTAAGGTTAAATGGACAATGTGGACAACATAGGCAAACAGCCCGCCCCTTTACTATCATCACATTCAGTTTCAAATGTTGCTGAACACTGACTGGAACATAATGGCTGGCCAACTTTGGCCCACAGTCCCCACTTTGCGCAGCCCTGCAGCAGATGTAAGAGAGAAAATACGTTAAATTGCAATTTGGGTGAAAGGACCCTTTAATGTGTTCAAAGCCTCGTCCTCCAACTTTTACCCTCAGTCCCTCATTCTCCTTTTCAGCCATACAGATGAGAGATGTGACCTTGGACAGACACACACACTCATACACACACACACACACACACACACACACAGTCACACGTCCATCTGCTTGCACTTAGAATGGACGTTCTCTCTCTCCCCCTCTCTCCCCCCAGTCTCGTCTCTTCCTCCCTTTGTCGTCCCTATTGTTGTTTCCATGCCTTTGAAACTTAAAAATATCCCACCCCGATTGTGTTCTGTACATTTTGTTACCATGGTGATTGCCATGTAGAGCAAGCAAAATGAGCGTGTGTGTCTGTGTGTGTGTGTGTGTGTGTGTGTGTGTGTGTGTGTGTGTGTGTGTGTGTGTGCATGTATAATGTGTGTTCGTGTGCCAGTAGCAGTACTATCAGCCAAGCCCAGATTCTAAAGCTATTTTCTGAGGAAACAACACTAAAAGGAGAAACACCCACCATCCCCTTTCTTTAGTCTTTCTCCCCCTATTTTCTCCCTTCTTCTCATCTTTCTCATTGGCAATCTTTTTTTCTGGCCCTCCTCGCTCTCCTTCATCCCTATCTCTCTCCACTGCCCCATTCCTTTATCTCTCTCGTGCCCTTCCATCCAGCCCCTCCCTCTCTGCGCCAGCCTTCAAACACCCTCCATCGCCCACCTGCACCCCATGGCAACAGCCAAGAGAGGGAGCGAGGAGGAGAAAGTCAGAGGGAGATTGACAGGCGGTGTTACAGAAGGTCTTGCGGGAGTTGTTCTGGTAGCAGTGATACTGAGCGTATGGCCAGCCTCAACTGGCCCACACACTGCAGCCCGCTGATGACAGCAGCATCAATATGTCGGCTTATGCCTCAGCACCACCAGCGGCCTGAGAAAGCCACACACAGCATAGTGTGGAACCAGTTTAATGAGGGGTACCCCTCTGAACTCATTTTTGTTTTTTCTGCGTGTGTTTATTTGTGTGCTGGTCATGAAGGAGGATTCATATTTTATGATTTGATGAAGCCTCCTTTTGAAATATGTGCATGCTACACACACGCCTCAGTAGATGCGTACACACATTTGGTGATGGATGGATGTTTCAATTTGTGTGTATTCTCGTGTGTCATCAAATTAAATTCATATTATTCTGCCCTGTGATGTTCCCTCCTGTTTTGTGTACATGTAATCACGCACATATGCTGTTCTGTGAGTGTTTGTCTGTGTTTAGAGCCATGCAAGAGTTCATTCCCACTGATCAAGGGAGCAATAGGCTCTTTTAATGCAGGGGTGGTCCCCATGTGCATCCACCACCCTGGGCTGATCAAGGGCACAGCAGCAAGGGAGGAGCAGCCAAAAAGGCCTGGTGGGTCTGTTCATCTCACTGAGTCAGCTTGTAGAAAAAGTGGATCTCAGCGGCCTATTACACTTAGGCGGGGATTACCGAAACCACAGAATGATATTGATTGGTACATTTCTTCCTGGTTTTAGCCTGTTAGGTGATAATATAGACCCTCGGGGAGTTATTTGAGACACACAAGAAACTGCTGAAACAGCGAGAGAGAGGAGCATCTGCCAAAATACAGGATCTGATGTTACTGCCCAACGTAGACACCTGGCACGGGTGTTAAATAATTCTTTTTTTTTGTTTCGACTTAGGTCTTATTTTTGTAGCTTTGGCCCTTGTTTTGTCAGTTATAAAAAAATAATGTGCTCACAAAAAGCAATTGCTGAGACCCGAGAACACACTTGCCATCACTACGACAGTCCAACATGACAAAAAACAGTGGTGAGGGGTGAGACGATCAGACTTGTTGACAGACCAACAGTTTAAAACATATTTATTTGGAAGTAAATGTGGAATCTTATTTGTGATACATTTTTAAAACAAGATTAAGACGTTAATAATTGATAATTGATTGATGATAATAATTTGACTATTTTGATGATATTTACCATAACCGTCATTTTCTTTTGGTTTTCACTGCAAAGCCAGTAAGCAGTAACGGCACCCCTTCAAAAAAGTGTGGGGGGAACTTGTTTTGGTAGAATACTTGCACAACAAAAAAAGAATAACAGCAGCTTGTTTATGTTCGTACATGTTAACGACCAGGTTAGAGTTAGAGTAACCTGCTATCTTAAATGTGAAGGCTGCTGGCTTGGACGTTATTGTTTCCAATAGTGACATGTTTATTATGGATCCCGCTGTTTTTCTTGCAAGAACCATCATACTCCACCTCTGATCGGTTGCATTCCTTTGTTGCATTCTCTACACTTGACTCAAAGTCTAATTCATAGTTTATCATGGTTGGTCTTGTTCTGATACAGTGGTTAAAGTGAAACTCTCGGCAAAATACAACCTAGGCTTTTTTTTTGTGAATGTACCCGAGTACCCGAGAACAAGAAACTTGTCTCTACACATGAACACGAGCATTGGGAACAGTTTGTGTACACAGAGTTTACTAAAAAGAAAGTTTTTGAACAACTCACGTTAGCAGTTGCTTGTTCCGCTCGCCGCCGTCCTGCCAGTGGAGAAATATCGATCCCTGAATTCTACGTAATAGGAAGGAGAGTAAAGGTGGAAAGCTCCTGAAGCTTAGTTCCATATAAATACACGGATAATTCATTGTACCAGTGTTGTTTTGTCGTTAGCGAAAAACGATATTGACCTTGAAGTTGAAAAAGGAGCCTCATATAAGAAAACATATTAGATCTCGCGTGGATAGTTGCTCCTGGAAGACAGTAGCGTTCCACCTTAACTGTCCTCCATGTTACGTCGCATTCAGAGATCGATACTTATCGACTGGCAGGACGTGCTAACTCTGCTAACGTGTACGCAAACAATGTTCTCAATGCTCGTGTTCATGTGTAGAGACCCTGGTGATACTATGAGCAAAGTTTCATGTTGTGTGGAGTCTTCTTAGTGTTGTAAAAATAGCAATGTTGATGCTATAGTAAAGTTGCCCCTAGCATGCCATTGAAAATAATTTTGACCTGAAAACGAAAATACGGTAAATCTTAAAAGTGTCTCTTTCGTCGTAATTTTCTTTTAAACAAAGGTTTGACTCATATACATTCGCAAAAAAAGCCTAGGTTGCATTTTGGCAAGAGTTTCACTTTAAGCGGCACAAATTAAATCCCTCTCCATTGTACAGTGTGGAGAATGAAATACAGTACTAAATATACTTTTTTTTGTCTTGCTCTCGTGGGTTTAAAGACCAGTGTTGGGGAAGCTACTTTGCAAGCGTAGCTTGTAAAACTACATGTAATTCAGCCTGGCAGTAGTTTGAACAAACTACATTTCTACCCCTG